>MCJB01026728.1:155119-187350 GCA_002018475.1 Nicotiana obtusifolia | reverse complement strand
GGGTATTCAAGTGCTATATCCCTACCCGTATCAGGCGGGCAACTTCCAAATAACCAACTTGATGCTCACTTTGCTCGAGCAACGAGGTTTCTTCACAGATGCACCGGGTCAAAATACATACAAACACTTGAAAGGGTTCGTCGATACGTGTTGGGATAGAAAACAAACAAATGTCTCCGAGGATGCATTGAGGCTAAGGCTTTTTCCCTTCTCTCTACAAGGGAAAGCTTTAGATTGGTTGGAACATTTGCCAAATCATTCCATTTGTACTTGGGATGAACTAGCTGAGAAATTTATTTCTAGGTACTTCTCTCCCAGGCACATGGCTATTATTTGGGATAAAATTCTAGCATTCAAGCAAGAGCCCAATGAACCACTACACGAGATATGGGAAAGGTATAGAACAATGGTGAAAGAGTTCCCCAACAACGATATGACGGAGAACATGATTCAACAAACTTTCTATCGGGGGATCAATACCGCCAACAAACGTGTAGTGAATCAACTTGTCGGTGAAAACTTCATGACTACGCCTTATGCGGAGGCGTATGATATTTTGGATGAGATAACAAATACTTCATCGGCGTGGCAATCTAGAGCCAATGTTCCACAATGTGACCTCAATGTGATTCTTCTTCATAAAGAGTTACATGACCATGGACAAACCATAGCCGAGTTGACAACCACCATGAACCAATTGGCAAAGGCTCAACTTCAACAAGTGCAAGACCCGAGGCAAGTCAATGCAATGGAGGGAGTAAATATGATGGTGAACAAGAGAAGAACAAGAAGTCTTCAAGTCCAACAAAGAGTGGACAATTTTGTGCAAGATGATAGTTGATTTGATCAAGATGATTCCTATAATGATCAAGAAGAAGAGGTCCAATATGTGAATAATTTCCAAGGGCAAAGAAACAACTTCGAAGGCCCTAGTCAACAACAATGGAGACCTTCAAACAATCAAGGCAATTGGAATTCTCAAAATCAAGGTAATTGGAATGATGGAAACAATCAAAGCAATTGGAATGGAAGTAAAAATCAAGGGAATTGGCATAACAATAATAACCAAGGCAATTGGGGATTCAACAAACCGGTGGAACAACAATCAAGGAAATTCGGGGTCGGGTTTTCAAAGGCCCCCGATGTTTCAACAAACGAGAAACCCACCCCCTTATCCTTCCCATTGTCCTTGTTCATTTTCTTGAGAACATGTTCAAGCAAATGATGGAGAAGAATGTCGATTTTGATGTCCAACTTGCCTCACACAACAGATCGATCTGCAACTTAGAAGTGCAAATGGGGAAAATCTCTCAAGCTTTAAATTCTCGTCCAAAGGGGCCACTACCAAGTGATACGATAGTGAACCCAAAGGGTGGGAACAACACGGGGCATGCCATGGCCGTTGGTACAAGAAGTGGAAGAGGTGGGAATGCACCTACCTCAAGTCAAAGGCAACGTGGATGATGAGCAAGTGGTAGAAGAAGAAGAGATCCCGAACAATGTGGTGCAAGCAAATGATGAAGTGCAAATTGATATTGATGACACGGTGGAAGAGACTCAAGAGGAAGTGAACCCATCTAGGGATCATGTTATTGACATACCAGAACCAGTAGTGCAAAAGGGTAAGGCACCATTAACTAAGCCACCTCCTCCATATCCTCAAAGACTCACCAAGCAAAATGGCGAGAACCAATTCAAAAAGTTCATTGACATGATGAAGAGTCTCTTGATAAATGTTCCATTAGTTGAAGCCATGGAGCAAATTCCCGGTTATGCAATATTTATGAAGGACTTGGTGACAAAGAAGCGGTCGATGAATTTTGAAACAATCAAAGTCACTCATCAAGTGAGTGCAATTGTGCATTTGATGGCTCCTAAATTGGAAGATCCCTGTGCTTTCACAATCCCTTGTACCATTGGAAGTGCCGAGTTTGCCAAAGCTCTTGTGATCTTGGGGCGAGTATCAATTTGATGCCCTATTCGGTTTTCAAGACCTTGGAAATTGGGCAACCAAGACCTACATCTATGAGATTACAAATGGCTGATCGTACAATGAAGAGATCGTTGGGAGTGATTGAAGATGTATTGGTTCGTGTTGATAAGTTCATTCTCCCGGCGAATTTTGTTATTCTTGATTGTGAAGTGGACTATGAGGTGCCGATTATTCTTGGAAGACCTGTCCTTTCTGCAGGGAAGGCTCTTGTTGATGTGGAAGCCGGAGAACTCACTTTCCGGGTGAGTGATGAAAAGGTGATGTTCCACGTGTGCAAATCTATGAGGCACCGAATAGCAATGAAGTGTGTTCATTCGTAGACTTGGTGACCGATGTGATTATCGATGATACAAGTACCACTATTAATGTGGGTGATATGTTGGAGGCTGTCTTGCTTAACTTTGATGATGACGAGATGGATGGATTCATGGAATGCATGAATTCTTTGCAAGGAATAGGATCATACAACTATGCACCCCGAAAACTTTTCTTGGATCTTGAAAATAGAAAAACTCCTCCTACAAAGCCTTTAATTGAAAAGCCTCCTACCTTGGAGTTGAAGCCATTGCCTCCACATCTTAGGTATGAATTTCTTGGCCCTTGTTCTACTTTACCAGTTATTCTTTCCTCTTGTTTGACTAACGTGCAGGTTGACTCTACATTGGCGGTGCTCCACAAGAGGAGGAAAGCTATTGGGTGGACTTTGGCGGATATCCGGGGAATAAGCCTCGTATTTTACATGCACAAGATTAACTTGGAGGAAGATGCCAAACCCTCCATTGAAGATCAAATGAGACTCAATGAAGCTATACAAGACGTGGTCAAAAAGGAGATTATCAAGTGGTTAGATGCTGGGGTGGTCTACCCTATTTCCGAAAGTTCGTGGACTTCTCCGGTGCAATGTGTCCCAAAGAAGGGGGGCATAACAGTGGTCACCAATGACAAGAACGAGTTGATTCCCACAATAATGGTGACCGGTGGAGAGTGTGTATAAACTATCGCAAACTAAACAAAGTCACGAGGAAAGACCGTTTTCCACTTCCCTTCCTTGACCAAATGCTTGATAGGTTGGCCGGTCGTGCTATCAATTTCTTTCAAGATGGATATTCGGGCTACAACCAAATCCTTATTGCCCCGAAAGATCAAGAGAAAATAACTTTCACATGTCCCTATGGCACTTTCGCTTTCAAGAGGATGCCATTTGGCTTATGCAATGCACTAGCGACTTTTCAAAGGTGTCAGATGGCGATCTTCACGGATATGGTAGAAGACTACCTTGAAGTCTTCATGGATGATTTCTCGGTAGTCGCGGATTCCTTTGATGATTGCTTGGAAAATTTGGATAGAGTATTGGCAAGGTGTGAAGAAACGAACTTGGTGTTGAATTGGGAGAAATATCATTTCATGGTTGAGGAAGGAATTGTCCTTAGCCATAATATTTCAAAGAATCTCATAGAGGGCGACAAGGCGAATATAGAGGTGATTTCTAAACTTCCACCTCCAATTTTGTTGAAAGGGTGCGAAGTTTCTTAGGTTATACGTTGTTCTACCGGCGCTTCATAAAGGATTTTTCTAAAGTGGTGAACCAATTGTGCAAGCTCTTAGATAAAGATGCTAAGTTTTACTTCAATAATGATTGCATGAGAGCTTTTCAATTGCTAAAGTTGACAACAACACCCATTATCACCGCTCCTAATTGGAGTATTCCTTTTGAGCTCATGTGCGATGCTGGTGATATAGCGGTTGGAGCAGTTTCGGGACAACGTGTCAACAAGATTTTTCATCCGGTCTACTATGCTAGTAAGACCATGAATGATGCCCAATTCAATTACACCATTATAGAGAAAGAGCTCCTTTCCATTATGTTAGCTCTTGAGAAATTCAGCCCGTACTTGATGGGTGCAAAGGTTATTGTTCATACGGATCATGCGGCACTTCGCTATCTTATGAAAAAGAAAGATTCAAAAGCTAGGTTGATGAGATGGGTTCTATTGTTGCAAGAGTTTGATATTGACAGTCAAGATCTGAAAGGGAGTGAAAATCAATTGGCACACCACTTGTTTCGTTTGGAGGAGGAGGGGAGGCCGCATGATGGCCTTGAGATCAATGACTCCTTCCCCGATGAGCAACTCTTGGTCATTTCAATGAAGGAGGTTCCATGGTTTGCCGATCTAACAAACTTCCTTGTGTGTGGAATCATGCCGAATGAGTTCTCTTCAAATCAAAAGAAGAATCTCTAACGGGATTGTCAAGATTATTATTAGGAAGAGCCTTACCTCTTTCGGATTTGCACGGATGGGGTAGTTCGAAGATGTTTACCGGATGAAGAGCAAAATATTATTCTTGAAGTTTGCCATTCTTCACTTTATGGTGGTCACCATGACGGAGCAAGAACGACGGCTAAAGTGCTAAGTTGTGGTTTCTATTAGACCACTCTCTACAAAGATGCAAGTGATACGGTAAAAAGATGTGATGAATGCCAACGGGCCGGTGGAATCTCGAAGAAGAATGAAATGCCTCTCACTACCATTTTGGAGATCGATATCTTTGATATGTGGGGTATTGATTTCATGGGTCCTTTTGTGAGTTCTTTTGAAAACACCTACATCTTGGTCACGGTTGATTATGTGTCTAAATGGGTTGAGGCTGTTGTTCTACCCAACAATGAAGCGAGAAGTGTGGTGGCATTCTTGAAGAAGAATATTTTCACAAGATTTGGTACTCCGCGGGTTATCATAAGCGATGAGGGTCGCATTTTTGCAACAAAGCTTTTGACACTTTGCTTAGTAAGTATGGTTTCACTCATAAAGTTACAACTCCCTATCATCTACAAGCTAGCGGTCAAGTGAAAGTTTCCAACCAGGAGATAAAGAGTATCTTGTCCAAAATAGTGAATGCTAATCGGACGAATTGGTCAAAGAAGCTTGATGATGCACTATGGGCTTATCGGACTGCTTACAAAACTCCTATTGGGATGTCTCCATACCGATTGGTGTTTGACAAAGCTTGTCATCTTCCGGTGGAACTTGAGAATAAAGCCATGGGGGCTTTAAAGAAGTTGAATGTTGATTGGGATGCAGCCGCTAACTTGCGGGTTGCACATTTGAATGAATTGGATGAGTTTTGGTACCATGCATATGTAATTTCGTCCTTGTACAAAGAGAAGATGAAGTACCTTCATGGAAAATACATCCGAAACAAGGACTTCAAGGTGGGCGATCTTGTGTTGTTGTTCAACTCACGATTGAAGATGTTTCCCGGAAAGCTAAAATCTAAATGGAGTGATCCCTTTAAATTGTGGGTGTGACACCTTTTGGTGCATTGGACTTGAAGAACAAAAATGATGAGATATTGTGAGTCAATGGTCACCTAGTGAAGCATTATTTGGGACAAGTTGATGATGGCCACGTGGTGGCAGTTATTCATTTGAAATGATGGTAATCTGCGTCGTGCCGCGACGATAAATCAGGCGCTTCTTGGGAGGCAACCCATGTTTTCTTTTTCTTTTCCTTTTCTTCTTTTGTAGATAGGTGTTATTTGTGTGCTAACTAAATTTGAAGTGTATTGCAGGAATGATTGTTCTTTACAGGAACAGTGCTCAGAAAAATTAGCTAAGTAAGGAAAAAGTGCGGACCGCGCAATTGTGAGTGCTACAGCAGAAGGCAACTACAGCCGCACAATTTCACTGCAGACTGCACAACTCAGAAATGGAAAAAGCAAACTCTCTGAAGTTCGATCCGTCAGAGCCAATCTATGATTGCACATCAAATTCTGCAGTCCGCAGCCAATATCTGCGGTCGCACCCCAAAATGTGCGGACCGCAAATCATCAAGGGCATTTGAGCCCTAGGTAACAGAGTGCGGACTGCAGAAGGAATTCTGCGGCCGCACTCCTCACTTGTCCCTCAAGTCTGATTGTTAACTATAAATAGTAACCTTAAGGGCTACTATACATTTTTTTCCTCTCTGAGTAATCTAAACTCTAATTCCATCACGGCAGCAGAAAAGTGAGTGCGGCCACAGAACAACATAATCTTTGTCATCAGAGAGTTGCCAATTTTGCTATATTTAATGTGCAGCCGCAATGATAAAAGTGCAGACCAAACTTCAAATCTGCGGTCGCACTCAAAATTGTGCGGTCCACACATCTCAGCATGCGACCGCACTAGTAATTGTGCGGGCCGCACTTCCCCACCCTGCCTGCATGTCTAAACTGTGTGTTTACTATCTGTTTGCAATTGAACTAAAACTGACTGTTGTTGTTGCTTTTCACACAAGATGGTTTGGTCTCGAGGCTACGGTGATACTTCAAAGGGGGGGGGGGGTGAACCTTCCAGAGATCGAAGCAAAAGCACTTTACCCCTCGCCCTACAAAAGATTATCACCAAGAAAGCTACAGCAAGCTGAGGAAGAAATCCAGAGCCCTTCAAATCTAATTCAAGAGCTACCTGCTGTCCAATCACAGCCACAGGGAAGGTTTCAACTCCGGGACGAGCCTTCCTCCTCACATAGCACCTCCGAGGGTTCGGAGAGTCCCAGTCAAGCTTTGGAACCCTCTTCTACACCTGTCCCTGAGGCACCAGTGGCTACTGTTGACGATGTTCCGGATGATGGCCGGGGGGACGGGGGTGATACGACAATTGCCGGCCTTGAGAGGTCGAAGAAAAAAGAGGTTTGGGAGGAATCGTCAGTCTAGCTACCTTCACTAGCTTCCGTGGGTGGTGGCCGGTGAGATCGCTCACTCTTGAGCGACAGTTCCAACTCAAAGATCTCGACAAGTACAACCCAGTAGTGTTGATAATATTCCGAGAGAGTAAAGGGTGGATGTGGTTCATCCAGACTGTTGTGGAGCTAAGGAGTATTTTGGTCTGGGAGTTCTACGCTAATGTGGCACACATAAAGAAAGAGACCGAAGTGACGAAAGTGAGGAATCTGAAGGTGAGGTTTGACCAACACACACTGAACTCCTATTTGGGGTTTGAGGATGTGGTGCCGGCACAATACTTGGAGAAGCTGGCATTGGGTGATGCAGCTCGCCCATAGCTAGCTGAGCTTCTTGCAGCCCGAGGGCCACCACCACCACCATATATCACAGCAGGGGTTCCTATTCAGCGGAATACCCTAAACTTTGAGGCAAAGGGATGACAGACCTTTGTCTACAACAAACTAGACCCATGCCAGAATGAAACAAACCTTCCTATCCCGCCTCAGTTCTAGTCGCCTCCATCATGGCCTGGTACCCGATCAATGTGGGTGTCGTGATGTCGGCCAACATGTTTGTGGTCGCCAGGCAAGCCGATACCTCCTATCCATATCCCTACACCATTATTGAGTACCTTACGGATGCACGGGTATAGCCTAGAGATTTTGACACGAAGGTTGGGGCGAAGAAGTCCTTCTCTTGGTATTCTTTGATGGATGCCCACAACCCGAAGAGAAAGCGTCAGCCGACTATCACCATAGGCCAGTCTGATGAGCCAGCGGCGGTGGGTACAGAGAAAGCTAATATGCCATCCACTTCAGCTGAGCCTTCTACTAGTGCAGCTGCCATGCCTCCACCTTCAGCTTCAGTGCCTTCCACCTCGACTTTGAAGTTGGTGCCTATGCCCTTTGCTCCACTTACTGCGCTGCGAGTCTCCCAGCCACTAGCGAGCCTCAACAACTGGATGCAGATAGCTACTGCAAAGTTGTCTAACATATCCGATCAGGTTGCAGCACAATAATCTATTCCGGCAACCCAGATCCCCCCTACCCCACAATTGAAGAATCCCTGAAGAAGCTCTTGGACAATCATAACACAATTATGGCCACTCTGGTACAACATGAGTCAGTCGTAGAGGAGCTGGGAAAGGAAGTGAAAAAGATGCGGAAGTCCCAAGCTTCCAAGAAGTCAGTGGACAAGCTCCGACGACAAGTTACCAAGATTGCAGCAGCTGGAGACATGCCATTTGATATGCTGATAGACCTGCACCACCCAGGCCCAGATCCTACCAATCCTACAGCACCAGTTGGCAAGTCTAGGAGCCAGACACTGCTGCTGACACTGCCAAGGCAATACGTCAAATATTCACCAACCCAGCCACTCCCAAACTTGAGGATGATGAGATCCAATTGGATGAGGCTACGGCCGGTGCCACTGTTAGGGACACAGAGATGGCCACAGAGCCATAGGTAGTTTTCTTCACTCTCACCCTTCTTTTACTCTTATTTTTTTAATGCTTATTTTTATTCAGGGGTGGAGTTTCTTTGACATATCTTGATGATTATGTATTTTGATAACTATGAGACATTTGGCCTATAATTAACTTATTACCATTTTCTTCTTCTTTCTCATTATGTATATTGTCACACCTCCTTTTTCCGAAGATGTGAGAGTTTTTTCAATTAAGGTGACATTATTCGAAATGAGATTATTTATTTAATTTTTTAGAGTTGCCACTTGGAATAATTCATTATGGTGTCCCAGGTCACCGGTTTATTTGAAAATCCCAAATCGAGAAAATTGACTCTATTTATGGTCCGCAAACACAAAAGATCGGATATGAAATTCTGTTAACCGGGGAGTAAGTATGAGGCACTCCCGAGTTTCGTGGTTTTAGCACGGTCGCTTAAAAATTAATACTTGGCCTAATTATCTGATTTATTATCTGTTTTAAACCTATTGTGCATTTTACCTTTGACCACTTTTAATTCTTTCTAAACAATTATGGAGTTTATTTAAACAGGTCGCGATATCGCGCACTTGTTATTTTTTGTACACATTGCAAACCATGCCACGTGAAACGCACCCACGATTTACAACATGTTTATTATTATTATTATTCGAAGTTGTGATCAAGTCACGTGAAACCCACACTTGAATTGGGATTTACGTATCATGATTATGCCATGGGAACCGTACCCATAGTCATGATGATTTATCTAAACGCGCCTAAAGCAAACTACGATATTTGAGAACTATTTTTTTTTTCTAAACTATTTGGGGATTTGCTATGAGGCCATGATTTATGGGAAGTTCTTTGTAGGATCAACTATTGGATTCCTTGGCAAATTCATTTACTGGACTAAATTAGAGGAAATCAAAATGAATTAATTCATGCGAAGTGAGATGATTGCAATTATTTCAAAAAATAAACCAATTTACGGAAAGAAAACGGGCCAGCCACACTTGCCATTTGGAATTAGAGATGATCGTATTCCAGAAATTCCAATAACATTTTTACATTTGTTGTCTGGGTATAGGAAGACATGGGCTAAACGTGAATCCCTTAGCAAATCTAGTCTGCATGTTCCCTATTAACTAATTGATGTCAACATAAATAAGGACGGTAATAGCATTAAGGACTAAACTAAGTTGAGGGCCCATATTAAATCTCATTACGGGTCATTCGTGATGCTAATGGGCTTTGATCAACCCGAGATCAAACTCGAGGACTGACTAACTTTAACTTAAATCAGTGCCCTTCAGAGTAAGATTACTTAACTGGACAATACCAAACTAAATTCCGGATCAGATGATAAGTAACTTCCATTCAATGTAACATTTAAACATAATTAAGTAATGATTGACTAAATGATTAGCAAGTGAAGTCTTCGAAGCATCAGGTAATTTCAACTTAGATTTTAGCTTAAGCATACAGTTTCTTTGACAGAACAATATGAATAGATCTGATAACTAAACATTATGAACACATAGATTTAAACAGGGTCATGAAATCAACAATTTACTCGTCATTTATATATTCAACGAAGAATTACAGATAAAGTTTCTACGTACCTAGAAGCATAAATCAGTAGAAGAACTTGACAAGATACAAGTCAGAAATGAAAGGCAAGATCCAGCAGCAGGAAACAACAACAAACTTCAACAACTAAACTAACAGTTCCACAGCTCCAATGCCACTCAAAATCCCTGAAAATAGTGAAGCAGACGAACAGAAATGCATGAGAATTCCGTAGAGGATTAGTGTGTGTGAGTGAAAATGCAGTAGGGTCCTTCTGTAGAGTGTAAGGGCGTGCTATACGAGAGGGAATGAGAGAAGAGTACGGAAGAATCTGTCAGCTGAAATTTAGGAAAAAGCATCTATTTTTTAACAGACTTTTGGAGAGCTGTCCATTCAAATTATTCCCTCTCCTGTAACAAACTTCTCAAACTTCTGAAATTACCTCTTTTGACCCAGTTTTATCCTAATTTTACTTGTCTTATTGCATTTTAATCCCTCTCTAGAAGCTTCTTGTATAAATATATGAGATTCTCTAAACTAATTTCCTACATTGCCCTTCAATACTTCAGTATTTACCCCTTTTGTTCTTGCCCTTTCCAAATATTTATTGCCTTAACAAAACAAACATTTTTCGAACCATAAACAATAGAGCCAAATTACAGCCATTTATCAAATCCGGACTAAAATGTGAATCAAATAATTAACTGAACATGCTAACTATACTAATGAGTGATTTATACTAAGAAACTCAGACAAAGTATAGCACTGAAACCCTAGATTAAGAGAAAGAAAGCAGAATTTTTAAAAGAACTACAAAGTGAAAACATTAGAAAAGGGAAAAAATTATGCCTATTTGAGTTAATTCAGAATAATGACACTGACTCTGGTGAGCTACAATTAAACCTCAGGAAACAAAGACGGATTCCGGCATGAACGAGGAATTAGCACGCCGTCAATGATGAGTTGACCAGGCTCCGGTTATATTTTGCAATGGATAAAAACTAACCTAAAACGATTTCTCTTGTCAAGATCAATTGATTCATGTGAGTTTCAAACCAAAATGAACAAAAAATTGCTGCAGAAACCAACAAAATGTGAAACTAGGTTTTTAACTTCTTAGATCTAAAATTCGTAAAGTTGTAAGGATTTTTGAAGGAAGTGGTTTGGGGATTAGGAATGAGGAGGCGAAGGAGATTATGTGGTAACGATTCAGGGTTGTTTGGAGACTGTCCGCCACCGTGGGCAATTTCTGGCGGCGGCTTTGAGAGAGAGTGAGAGAGATGAGAAGTGAGGGGAGTCTCTAGGGTTTTGGGGTTTAGGTGACCCGGTTCGGACACTTATATTGGAGATGAGAGGTGAGTTTCGGACTGTAGGATCAGGGGAGATCAAGAGTTGAGATTGGACGTGACCAAAACAGTGTCGTTTTGGTCATTGAGAGGATTAGATCGGGTATAGGGATTGGACTGGGACGGAATGCAACCAAAATTGGGCTTGAAACAATGGCCCAGTCCGATTTTTAGCTTAACAACCTTTTCTTTCTTTCATTTAAATCTTTCAAAATAGCCACATTACTTCTAATTGAATTTATTTTGCAAAAAAAAAAAAAAGGAACTCAATTAGCATTTAAACTAATTAATTAAATTAATTGATTAAAGCAAATGTATTTTTTTGTGATTTTTTTTTTAACCATGCTTCTAACCTATGAGTAATACTTAAATGTAATTAACAGATTAAGTGAAAGATAAAATATTTTTGATAGTTTTCTTGATTTAAAATATTTCTAAATATGCATGAACAATGTGGATAAATGCAAAACAAATAAAGAAAATGTCTAAAATTATTTAAAAGCAATTAAAATTATTTTTGGACTATTGTTAGGAGTAATTTCCTATGTGGGGCAAAAATTAGGTGCTCACAGCTGCCCTTCTCTGCTTGAGAACATGAAGAGTTTTCAGGCAAAGATAAAGTGCGCAATTACGAGCAATATTTGCCCGTTTGACAATCCATGTGAAGCATTTTAAAAAAAATTGACCAAACCCTGCTTCTGAGGTTGTCTACATATCCTTGGCTATAAAGGAATCAAGTCGGAGTAGTTCTGGGAGTTTTGGTAGCTGGGACTACCGAAAAGCTGTGCTTTCAATGCTGTTTGTTGTGGTTACTGCTTGCTGAACTCCTTATTACACCAAAATTAACATGAAAGGAGACTAAACAAGTCTATCAGCTATGAGTTACAAGATTCCTATCTATAAGTCTTCTGGAACTTGATCTTGAGTCTTGGGTGGTTCTTTATGTAGACTTTGATCTGAAACTTGATGTTTGCTAGCTGCCGGTGCTAATTCATTCTTCTACGGCTTTTTCTAATCAAAATGGAAAATGCAATGCTCGTGGCCTCAGTCATGTCTTGAGCAGTCCACGTCCCTTCATCTGCTTCTGCATTTTGGATTCACTTCTTATTTTGGATTGAGACTTCTCCTCCCGATCATCTCGAACCCTGTGCCTCGAGGTAAAACCTGCTCAGACTCCAAAATAAACAAACGAATGAATTTTTTCTGCCCTAGTTCTCACTAGGAAAATTTTCTGAGTTATTTGTGACAAAACTATATACTACTTCATTATTGAAAGCAATAAAAGGCTGGGATTTGTGTACCCTGGGAAAATAGGGGCTAAGGAGTAGAAACCTTACGTCAAAATGTCATCAACCCGGGAATGGAGACCCTATGTTTGAGAAAGGACTAGGGAGCGGCGACCCTATGTTTAAAATAGAATCAACTAGGGAGTGGAGACCCTATGTTGGAAAAGGAGACCAGAGAATGGAGACCTTATGTCTAAAATAAAATCAACTCGAGAGTGGAGACTCTATGTTGGAAAAGGGATTGGAGAGTGGAGACCTTTGTCTAAAATAAAATTAATTAGGGAGTGGAGACCCTATGTTGGAAGAGAGACTAGGGAGTGGAGACCCCATGTCTAATATAAAATCAACTAGGGAGTGGAGACCCTATGTTGGAAAAATGATTAGGGAGTGGAGACCATATGTATAAAATAAAATCAACTAGGGAGTAGAGACCCTATGTTGGAAGAGAGACTAGGGAGTGGAGACCCTATGCCTAAAATAAAATCAACTAGGGAGTGGAGACCCTATGTCTAAAATAAAATCAACTATGGAGTGGAGACCCTATGTTGGAAAAATGACTATGGAGTGGAGACCTTATGTCTAAAACAAAATCAACTAGGGAGTGGAGACCCTATGTTAGAAACGCAGCTAGGGATTGGTGTATCCTATGTCTAAAATAAAATCAACTAGGGAGTGGAGACCCTATGTTGGAAAAGCGACTAGGGAGTGGAGACCCTATGTTTAAAATAAAATCAACTAGGGAATGGAGATACTATGTTGGAAGAGAGACTAGGGAGTGAAGACCCTATGTCTAAAATAGAATCAACTAGGGAATGGAGACCCTATGTTGGAAAGGAGACTAGGGAGTGGAGATCCTATATCTAAAATAGAATAAACTAGGGAGTGGAGACTCTATATTGGAAAAGAGACTAGCGAGTGGAGACCATATGTCTAAACTAAAATCAACTAGGGACTAGAGACCTTATGTTGGAAAAGCGCATCTAAAGGGTTGGAGACCCTATACTACCATGATTTGGAACTTTCTTTCGTCTCTTTTTCTTTTATTGAGAGAATGAGTAAAATGTGGGAATGAGTTCGGAGAAAACTTCCCTTTTGGTGTTACTGCTGCTGCAGAACTATTTGAGTTTCCTCGCAGTTTCCTTTTGGTTGTACCTGCTTCTTACAAGGTTGCTTTTGGATTGCATCTGTTTTTCCTATTTTTTCAAACAAAGAACAATTTGTTAGTTTGAAACAGTGTTTGGTTTTGCGGTCTTCAATGTTTTAATCACTTGATATTGGCCGGGTCGTTGATGACAGTTTCATACTGCAACTAGTTGTTTACTGGATATCAATTGCATTTCCGGCTCTTTGCTTTTCCAAAATTTACCATGACGGTTGGTCGCGAAGGACCAAACCTTTTCAACTTCACTTTCGCCCTTGTAGGCTCTTCAATTTGACTTCTTTCTTTCAAGAGTTATCGGTTTCACAACATCAGCCACCATTGCCAGTCGGGGTTAACTTGATGCCCCTGCCGAGGTTGGGTGCTTGTTTTTACATATTAGCTTGTATCAAATGAGAGTCCTGTAAATCAGTCTTGCCATCCCTTCTTTGCCTTAGTTTTGGAACAGAGTTAGACCGAAAGGGATTTAAAGAAAAACAAATAGTGGAATGGACAATGAATTTAGACAAGAGGTATCCCTTCCGGGGAAAGGAAAGAAGGACTTACCTGGAGTACGTGCGGACCTCAATGAACATGACATGCCTTTTAGACTGGATGCCTGATCTGTGTAAACCATCCGACTCTCAGAAATTCATCACAATTTTTTCCTCGAAAATCGAGAAACCTTGCCTAGACTGTGTGGATGCCAATGGCTATGAAGATCCTCTTTTCGATCAATAGTGCCCTTTGCGGGTTTTCACCAGCTGGCCTCTCTCATTTCTCTTCTCACCATCGCCTTATAGTGCCCTTTGCGAGTTTTCACTAACAAGACTCTCTTATTTTCATTTTCTCTTCTCGCTATCGCCCTATGGTGCCCATGAGAGTTTTCACCAATAAGACTCTCTCATTTTATTTATCTCATTTTGGTTGCATCAGATCCAAGTGACTGCATCCTCCAATTCTTTGAACATTCTCGTCGATTGATCGGAAGGACTTGAAAAAGGATTTGGGTAAAAAGGATTTGGATTGATTACAACTTTGGAACTTTTCAGGCGAGACCATCGCCGCACCATTGTATCATCTCCCCAGTTTCAATTTTTAGGGGAATGTGGATTTTTGCTTTGGTATGACTGAACCCCAGAGAGAAGCTGCCTACGTATCCTTTTGGAATCAAGTCGAACGTAGTTCAAGGAACTTTGTTTTTGGTTTTCTTTTGCTTTTTTTTGCTTTTTTCTTTTCGATAAGTCCTTCAGGTTCCAAAGAGGGTAATCAAAGAGAAGTAACCGACTCAAAGGGTTAGCAAAAAGGGTTAATTGTGTTTGGGTAGCGAAAATGAAAGCCTTCATCATCCCAATCAAAGAATATTAATATTGTGAAAAAGGGGTCAAACATAATACCTTTTGACTTCATCTGCATTGACAGTTCTCGAGATCATTTCCCCCGATATCTCCTAAATACAGCGCTCCCTTTGGCAATACTCTTCTTATAATATATAGACCTTTCCAATTTGGAGCAAATTTTCCTTTGGATTCTTCATGATGTGGGAGAATACGTCTTAGAACGAGCTGCCCCACTTCAAATTTTCTAGGCTGCACTTTCTTATTGTAGCCACGAGCTATTCTTTGTTGGTACAACTGTGCGTGACAAACAGCGGTTGTTGCCTTTTAATCGATCATGGTCAATTGTTCCAAACGGGTTTTGTCCCATTCTTCATCCTCGATCTCAGCTTCTACAATGATCCAAAGAGAGGGAACCTCAACTTCTGCAGGTATTACAGCTTCAGTTCCATAAACCAATAAGTAAGGAGTGGCTCCAACTGATGTGCACACGGTTGTGCGATACCCCAATAGGGCGAAAGGCAACTTGTCATGCCATTTTCTGGAATCCTGAATCATTTTCTTGAGGATCTTCTTGATGTTCTTATTCGCCGTTTCAACAGCTCCATTAGCTTTTGGCCGATAAGGGGTAGAATTATGATGCGTGATTTTATATTGTTCGCATACCCCCCCCCCCTCATCAAATGGCTATTTAGATTTGCAGCATTGTCTGTAATGATAGTTTTAGGAATAACAAGATGACAAATAATGTTGGAATGCACGAAGTCTACCACTACTTTTTTGGTGACGGCTTTGAAGGTAACTGCTTCGACCCACTTTGTGAAATAATCATTGGCAACCAGGATGAAGCTGTGGCCATTTGAAGCCTTTGGTTCGATTGGCCCAATAACATCCATGCCCCAAGCAACAAACAGCCAAGGTGCTGACATAGGATGTAACTCTGAAGGTGGTGCATGAATCAAGTCACCGTGTATCTGGCACCGATGGAATTTCCGGACGAAACTGAAACAATATTTTTCCATGGTCATCCAGTAATAACCTACCTGGAGGATTTTCTTTACAAGGACATATCCGTTCATGTGAGGCCCACAAACTCCGGAATGCACTTAGTTCATGATCTTTTCAGCTTCTCGGGAATCTACGCACCTTAACAGATTCAGATCTGGAGTGCTTTTGTATAGGACCTCGCCACTCAAAAAGAAACTACTTGCAAGCCTTCTAATAGTTCTCTTTTGATCTCCACTAGCTTGCTCGGGATATTCTTTTGTTTTCAGAAACTTTTTGATATCATGGTACCACGGTTGAACATCCGACTCCATTTCAATTGCATTACAATAACCATGCCTTTCTCGACTTGAATTTCCAGCAGGTCAATATGACAATTACCCGGATATCGCAGCATTGAGGCCAAAGTAGCTAGCGCATCTGCTAGCTCATTGTGGAATCGAGGAATATACCTGAACTCGACAGACTTGAACCGTTTGCTAAGATCTTCTATATGTTGTCTGTATGGATGAGTTTGATGTCTCGAGTTTCCCATTCGCCTTGGGCTTGCCGAATGATCAAATTGGAATCTCCTATAATTAAAAATTCTTCTATATCCATATCAACTGCCATGTTCATGCCCATAATGCAAGCTTCATACTCGACTGTGTTATTTGTGCAAAAGATCCGAAGTCGGGCTGTTGCCGGATAATGCTGCCTTATGGGCGAAATCAGAATTGCTCCAATCCTGACACCTTTTTGCATTTACAGCTCCATCAAAGAAAATTTTCTAAGTATTGGTGCCCTCTAGCATTACTTCAATTGAGTTCACTTCCTCGCCTGGAAAATACGTGGTTAGGGGTTGGTATTCATCGTCGACCGGGTTCTCAGCTAGATGATCCGCCAAGGCCTGAGCTTTCATTGCCGTGCGAGCGACATAGACGATGTCAAATTCTGTGAGCAGGATTTGCAATTTTCCCAACCTTCTTGTAGGCATCGGCTTCTGGAATATATATTTCAGAGGATCCATCCTAGTTATGAGATATGTGGTGTAAGCCAACAGATAGTGTCTGAGCTTCTGGGCGACCCAAGTTAGGGCGTAACAAGTTTTTTCTAACAAAGTGTATTTGGCTTCATAACTGGTGAACTTCTTGCTCAGGTAATATATGGCTTTCTCCCTCTCCCCAGTCACATCGTGTTGCCCAAGATACAGCAAAAAGAATTTTCCAAGACTGTCAGGTACAAGAACAAAGGTCTTCCTGGCTCGGGTGGAACCAGAACTGGCGGGTTTGACAAGTATTCTTTCATTTTATCAAAAGCTTCTTGACATTCCTCTGTCCATTTGATTGCTGCATCTTTCTTTAACAATTTGAATATGGGCTTACAAGTGGTAGTAAGCTGAGTGATGAATCTGCTGATGTAATTCCGTCTCCCTAGCAGACTCATAACCTCTTTCTTGCTCTTGGGGGGTTGCAAGTCCCGAATAGCCTTTATCTTCATCGGATCTAACTCAATGGCCTTATGATTGACTATAAACCCCAGGAGCTTTCCGGACGGAACTCCAAATGCACATTTAGCTGGGTTCAATTTCAAGTCATACCTGTGCAGACGCTCAAAGAATCTCCTCAGATCTCGCACATGACCTTCTTGCGTTTTGGATTTAATGATCACATCATCCACATACACCTCAATTTCCTGGTGCATCATGTCATGGAAGATGGAAGTCATAGCTCTCATGTAGGTTGCCCGGCATTTTTCAGACCAAATGGCATGACCCTGTAACAGTAAGTGCCCCAAGGTGTAGTGAAAGCCTCTTTTTTTCATCTTCTTCATCCATCAGAACCTGGTGATACCCAGCATAACAATCCACGAAAGACTGTATCTCATGTTTAGCATAGTTGTCAACAAAAATGTGGATATTCGGCATCGAGAAGTTGTCCTTGGGACTCGTTTTGTTCAAATCTTGGTAATCAACACACACTCGGGTTTTCCCATCTTTCTTCGGCATTGGGACCACATTAGCCAACCACGTGGTATATCGGACCACTCGAATCACACCAGCTTTCAGTTGTTTGGTGATTTCTTCCTTGATCTTATCGCTAATATTCGTTTTGAACTTTCTTTGCTTCTGTTGGACGAGTGGATAACCGGGATATGGAGGCAACGTATGTACCACCTGATCAACGCTTAGCCCTGGCATATCATCATAGGACCATGTGAACACGTCTTTGAATTCAAACAAAAGTTGGATTAATGCATCTCTAGTTCTTTCATCAGTGTGAATGCACATCATGGTTTCTCCGATCTCTTCTAGACTGCCCAGGTTGAATGGCTTGGTTTTATTTAAGTATCACTTAGGTTTATTCTCAAATTGTTCCAGTCCTTGATTTATTTCCCTAAAAGTCTCATCTTCATCATATTCTGATTCTTGATTCATCGTTTCATAGTTAGACAACATTTTAGGATCTAAGCATGAAGTTCGCAAGCATGTCATGTTATTTAAATCCGCATTATTCAAACTGAAAAGGAAAAGATAAGAAAATAGCAAGATCAGGACAAAAGAAAAGAGACATATATAGACGAATGAAATATTGATTCCATTTCATTGAATTGAAGATGTGAGGGTTTACATCAAAATTAAGTGACAATAAAGTAAAAACATTCGAGTTACACCCCGAAATAACTCGTAATGTAGAAGAGATAGCAAGACTGGACTACCGGGACTCCCGTCTGACAGGGTATGGGGTAGCTTTCCAATTCTAGAGCTTGGCTTCCGGTCCCATATACTGCACTTCAGCATTGCTCGTGCCTTCCCCCGGCTGGACCATGTAAGACTCATATAGCATTTGTTTCAAGGATTCACAAATATCATCAGCTTTTTCGGCCGTGAAGGCCTCTTCTTCTTTTCCCACATACTTTGGTTTGACAAATGATTGGGCGAGGCGTGGAATGGGCTGGGACAGGACCCACCCTTTTTCTTTGCGCTTATCAGCCCATTTTCTGTCGGCTTCTATAGCTCGGGAACCCACACCAAAAAACTTTTCGTTGGCGGTTAAAATAATAGGTTCAGTAATACCCTGTAGAGATAGAACGAGCCCCTTTCGGGCTTGTACCCATGTCTAATCATTTGAGTGACGACCATGACCAAAGCATTAGGTAAGCTAGGTGGAAATAATGGGACCCCTTCTTCACATTGGTCGATGACCACAATTTCGAAAGTTTGGTATACAATATGTTCACTGCCTTCCCTAGCTTCAATACATGGGACTGAAGGGTCCCTGTAGATGGACTGTTCGTCCTCTCCGTGGACAATAATTCCTTGATTATCATATTCAACTTTGACCATTTGGTGGAGAGTGGAGGGAACAACTCTTGCAGCATGAATCCATGGTCTTCCAGGAGGAAATTGTATGAGGTTTCCATGTCCAAACCCCAGAAAGTCACCTCAAAATCCACGGGGCCAATGGTTAGAATTAGATCAATTTCTCCTATGGTGTCTCTTTTGACCCCATCAAACACCCGCATGCAGATATTGTTAGCCCGGATTAATTCTGTTCCAATCTCCATTCTCTGGAGTGTTGAGAGAGGGTAAATATTGACCCCAGAACCACCATCTAACATTACTCTCTTCGCATAATAGCCCTCACATTTGACTATCAAGTGGAGGGCTTTGTTGTGGGTGGCTCCCTCTGGGGGCAAATCATCACGGCTGAAGGAAATTCTATTGACCTGAAAGAATCTTTCTGTCATTCTCTCTAATTGTTCCACATAAGTATTAATCAGGACATATGCTTCATTTAGTGTTTTTAGGAGCACCTTCTAGTGTTCGTTTGAACTCAGCAACAAAGATAAGAGTGAAACCTGGGAGGGAGCCTTCCGGAGTTGGTCAACTATTGCATATTCTGAAGTTTTCATCTTTCTGAGGAATTCTTCTGCTTCCTCATTGCTGACAGGCTTCTTGGATGGCAACCGTTCATCCTTGTTCAATTTGGACTTCTTTAGCTCTTCCGAGTTATGGTACTTCGCAGACTTGTTTATTTCATTCACCTCTCTCATGACCTCTTTCCCTTTGTAAGTCACTATGGCTCTGTTGCAGTTCCAGGGGACTGTGGTAGGATCTTTCATAGGGCTCTGTGGTGCACGACTTATAACCACGGGTTCAGTCAGCCTTGGTAAAATTACGAGCCCATGCGCCACATAGGTCCCCTTTGGCATGTACAATCTTGGCACATTCAGCGTAACCTTCCCTTCCTCGAATTTCTTGGGAATATTCAGGATGATAGGTTCTCCTCGGGGCCTTAGGAACATAGAGAATCTCGTTCTTAGCAAGTGCTGCCCTAGTCTTTATTTCAACAACTTGAGAAACCAGAATGACTTTCTTCGGTTTTGGCCTGTTTTGCCGCCACCTTGGGTCTTGTCCCTTAATCGGCGATGGCAATGATGGCTTTCAATGTTGGATCAAACTCCTCGTCATCACAAATCATTCCAATGATCGACCTATTGTTGTGAGCTGGTAATGGATTGTTGGTCACATTAGGGACTTCCTCGTCCCTCAACACAACTCTTTTTTGTTCTATCAGGCTTTCAACCGCCCTTTTGAGGGTCCAACAGTCCTCTGTATCACGGTTTTGTACTCCCGAATGGTAAGTACACCTGGTACTGGCCTGGTATGATGGGGATTCGGGATTTTGCCGATTTGGGGGTACCGGTTGCAGCAGACCTAGTTGGATCAACTTCTGGAGCAAACTAGAGTAAGATTCACCAATAGGGGTGAAATTGTTTCTCCTGGGAGGCTCACGAGGGCGTGGGTTATGTTGATGTGTGTTTTGTGGTAGATAGGGGTTGTATGGATCTTGGTAGGGATTATTATTTCTGGGAAGTGGAGCTCGGGCTTGATTATAATGTTGCGGTGTCCGTGCGTAAGGTTGGGCATTCTTCGCCGCATAGAGGGGCAGTGCTATGGAATAGACAGCATCTTGCTGTGGATAGTAATGCTGTGAGGTTCTAGGCAGCATGTGAGAGAGGTCAAACGATTGACGAGGCCCTCTTGATCCTGAAGCCATCATGGCTCCCTCCTCCCTCTTTTTACGATTGTGAGCCATTCTGGATGGCTTGGGAGGTGACTTTCAAGGCAGATTGACTCAATATTCGACCAGTTTTCAAACAGTTTTCTACCATTTCCCTGATTTTGATTGCCTCAGCAAACGGTTTGCCCATAGCGGACATCATGTTCTGAAAATAATCGGCCTCTTGGGCATGCAATAAAACTGTAACCATTTTTGTGTCATCCATGGGTGGTTTTACTCTGGCGGCATGCTCACGCCATCCGATAGCGTATTCATGGAAACTCTCTGCAGCTTTCTTCTTCAAATTAGACAAGGAATTTCTGTTTGGAGCTATGTCGACGTTGTACTGGAATTCTCTGACAAAGTCTCGGGCTAGATCATCCCATATGTGCCAGTGCGAGATTTCCTGATCCATATACCATTCCGAGGCATTTCCTGTCTGGCTTTCTTCGAAATAGGCCATCAATAACTCTTCCTTCCCACCAGCCCCTCGTAGCTGATTGCAATATCTTTTCAGATGAGCAATGGGTTCTCCGTGCCCATCATACTTCTCGAACTTTGGCATTTTGAAGCCGGCAGGTAGATGAACATTTGGGAACATGCATACGTCTGAATAGGACACTCTTTTGTGGCCACTCAGGCCTTGGATGTTTTTTTGACTTTGCTCCAAGCTTCTCATTTTTCGAGCTATTTCTTCCCGCTCAGAGTTCGTTACTACACTTTATTGTTCAATTGGGGACTCATATTGTAGTGCTTGAGCGTATGAGTATGGAGTAACATGAATTATGTCCAGCTGAAATTGTGGGCCCTGAAAAGTGAATGTTGTAGGCTCAAAGCATGGCCTGGGCATGGTTGGCTGCGCCATGGTAAAGACCGATGGCACAGAAACCAACGTTGACGGTGCTCCGGAGAAGGTGCCTGGGGGCGAACCACAAAAGGCA
The DNA here is from genome assembly GCA_002018475.1 of Nicotiana obtusifolia. Lineage (NCBI taxonomy): Eukaryota > Viridiplantae > Streptophyta > Magnoliopsida > Solanales > Solanaceae > Nicotiana > Nicotiana obtusifolia. The sequence continues at coordinate 165,536 of MCJB01026728.1, read as the reverse complement.
TACCGGTGAAGGATGACGTAGAAAGGGTACCCAAATGGGACAAACGGATTCATCATGGGGATGTTGGTGGTTCCGACTGTCCTTGGGACCAGCTCGGGGGATACCAGGAATGGTGCTTGGCGGTTCTCTACCGTTGGACCAGGCGTCCCACATTTCCAACATGCGGAGACGCAACATCTTGTTTTCTTCAGCAGTTGCTGTCTTTGGTTGTGAAATAGCCGGCTCAGGGCTATCCTCAGTGTTAATGATGCAGAGATTGCTTTCCGAAGCCATTGAGATCTTTCCTTTTGATCTTGTAAAATAGGGGTGAGAAGCCAGATTTCCAACAAAACCAACCACCTTAACAAGACCTACTAATTGTTGCACATAACACCCTTGTCAGTTTGAGCCATTTAACAGATAGAAAATCGCACATTGGGGATGCAATGCACCTGGATAGTTAAATGTTTCTAAAATATTTTTGCCCTGACTGCGTTTTTCTCCCGGCTTTCACTATCTCTTTTACCCTATAGCTCTTTTCTTTTAATCACTCACTTCAAATCTTGATTTCTTTTTTTTCTTCTTTTGTGGTCTTTCGCTCTCTCTCTCTCTCTCTCTCTCTCTTTTAATTATTATTATTAGATAGGGCTATGATCGCATCCGATGGGGATTGCCTACGTATCATGACACCGCATGAATCAGACCATTATGTAGTTAAGGAGAATAAATGTGAAATGAAAGAAAAGAAAATTCTTGGGTTTTTCTCCAAATTCCATTAATAAAATCTTTGGTTTTTCTATTACAAGGACTCAAAGGTACTGATGACTAAAAGAGAAAAGAACACACCGACACAAAAACAAAACCAAACAGACTCGATACAGAAAAATGGGCCAGCAGACTCAAGAAAAGTAAAATATAGACAGAAAAGCCAAAAAATCAAGAATACATAAGAGCCTCAAATGCTATTCGGGGGGCCCGCGGGACATGTGCCAGTCTCGATGCGAGCCTGCGTGCAATCTCTTCCTGGAGGAACTCTAGATCGGCCATCACCTGGCAAGCGGAGGACAACAGTGAGGTAAATAATATAGATCCGATCATACCTTCACATTTGTGGCATTTCATGGCAACATAATTTGCTATTTCTTTGATTCTCATTCTAATGACACCCTTTTCTTGGAGCAAGCGTCCAATTTGCTGTGCACGTGCTTCTAGCACCAGCGTGGCCGTGTTGTTCTGGTCTTGCAACTTCTGCACGCTCTCTTCTAATTGGTAAATCAGTGTATAACAACGTTCTCTTTCTATTTTGAAATCCTTTGCCTGCTGAACCATTTCATTTTCGAGGGCGGCTAGATTGTCCCTCAGAATCATGATTCCCCTATCATATCTTTGTTTTAATTGGCGGGCTGACTTTGCTTGTTTTTCTGCAACTTTTGCCAACTTTGCTCGAGCTTTTGCCAAGTCTTCCTCGGCCTTGGTCAGATCAACCACGTAATCATGCACTTTTTGCCTCAAATGGCTTATGATTCTTTCATCCCTCTCGCTTCTCGTTGGCGTTTCAGCGACTATTTTCATTTTCTGGATCTAAGCTCGAAGGGCTCCGTTTACCTGGGCCAACCTTTTCTTTTCTCCTTCGTCCTCAGCAGCTTGCAATCCACTATCAAATTTAATGGTTCTGACTTGATCTTCTAGTTTGCGTATGGTAGTCCGGTATTCATTCTCTTTGCCTAGCCAAACCCACTGTTCTTGTGTTGTATCGACAAATTCTTGGATATGGGGTCTTTTAGCCGGCCTTTCAGATTCATTATCTGTTGTGACTCTCTTTCCATACCAAGCGACATAACCCGTTAAAACCTCTCCTTTGGACAAATCGTGTACTCGGGTGTCTGTCCCAAAATACTGGCATTCGCTCCAATCTTGGCGAACCACATCTTCAGGAAATTGAGCATCGGATCGGATTTTAACCACATGAGTACTGAGATCTTCATCTCTAGGTACTGTTTGGATCTTCCAAGTTGTCTCAAAACGCGATACGGGGCATAGGACTGGATGCTTCGGAGACCCATAAGAAGGAAGTATGGACCAGTGGCAGGCATGTAAATAATCTCATCAACAGGGAGCCAACCCAGTGTCCACCCTATCTGATCCGCGGTTATATAACAAAGGCGGGTGATCCAATCTTTGACCCCTTCTGGTATTTTGAATGATGTCACTCGTGTACCAAATTCTTCAATGCAGTTTTTTCCAGTAGAACCGTAATTCATGTATCGGGGACAGTGAAAAAGGTGCTCGATCATCCACATTTGTAATAACAAATTGCACCCTTTGAAAAACCTGACTCCGGCCTTACAAGATGTGAGGGCTCGAAATACATTTGACACAATCATGGGTGCGAGGGTACTTTTGGCCTGAGTAGTCAAAATATGGACAACTCCGGCTATACGCAAATCAATATGCCCATCTTCCCTCAGAAATACCAGAAGGCCTAAAAATGCCAGCATGAAAGCAAAGCATCCATGTGTCTCCCATTTTGATCTTCCCTCGGAAACACCAGAAGGCCTAAAAATGCCACCATGAAAGCAAATCATCTATGTGTCTCCCATTTTGACCGGTTTCCTTTACTGCAGAGTCCATTTTCTTGGTCCTCGAATCCTCTTAAGTGACCGTATCGCTGGTATATAAAGTAAAAAGTACAAGCTCCAGCTGCTATACCTTCTGTCTTGATTTGTCTGCTTATTTTTAGTAGGTCTAGAAACTTGTGGGGAGTAACGGTCCTTGGAGACACCAGGTACTTGTGTCTTAATCCCTCTGTACTCCCGGCATAACCTGCCATTTCTTCCAGAGTAGGTGTTAGCTCAAAATCTGAAAAGTGTAAAACATTGCGAGCGGGGTCCCAGAATGACACTAGTGCCTCTATCAAATCACTTCTAGGTTGAATTTTAATAGTCCAGTGAGCGCCCCCAGGTATTGGTTGATCCTGTCTCGTCCTTGTTTTCCCAAATCCTCCCACCACATATGGAATGCTAGCAGAATATGATCCATAATCTTCACCGGTATATTCTGAACAGTGCTCATTCTGCACATTTTTAAAAATTAGGGTGACTAGGTTAAAACATGCGAATTTTATTTAAAATGTTTATCTTTTTTTTTCTATTTTTTTTTTAAAATAGATCATACTACTTTTGCAAATACGACCCTTCAACACTTCGGACAGGAAAATTTTATGGTTGTGCTAGCTAAGTGGCCAAAACTTGAAAAAAGGACTATAGGTAGCTATTCTTGCAAAATGGCCTTCCGACATCCCGTTGGGAAATTCTAGCTATTTGGACAAAAACAGCATTTCCCAACTTTTTATGACAACATGATAGCATTTCATATTTTTGGATATGTTTTGCAAAACGGGGCTAAACCTGATGAAGGTTGCTTACGTATCTCACATCCGGTGAGAATCAACCACACATAGTTCGGTAAGTTCTGAGGCAACAGGGAAAGGTAACTTATTTTGAAATGACTTTTTCCTTTTCTTATATATTTTTCTTTTCAAAATTTCGGCAGAGTTTCGGGATTTTCGAATATCTGGATTTTTTAGAACAGGGTAAATTTTCTCTCACCTAAATCACTCTTGGTTTTTTCTTGATTTTCTTTCTCTACTCTAGAAGCCGGTCAACATGCGAGCTGAAACAAACAAATGCACAAGTAGCATGTAAAATGTATCAGGATGGTCTTTTAATTTGGGTACACCTATCCTAGACCGACCCAACCCCTGTGTTGAGTCCCCAAAGTCAAATGCACATGATGCAAACAAACGTTTCTACTAGGGATCCGGCATGAGGATATGTTATTCTAGGTTTAAATCCTGGGGTGTGTTATTCTACACCTGGCTTACCCGAGCGGACGACTCGAGCCAGGGAGGGGGAGGGCAACATACCGTGAACCAAAAGGCCATCCGGCTTTGTAGCTGATCCGATCCTCGTTCTAAATTATTGATATGACATTCTAACAGAAAAGAAGCCATGCCAGCGTGCGCTTCCCGGAAGATTCGAAAATGCGAAAGGAGGGGGGGGTCCTTATATAGAGTGTAAGGGCGTGTTTTCTGGGAGGGAATGAGAGAGGAGTGTGGAAGAAATCTATCAGCTGAAATTTAGGAAAGAGCATCTATTTTTAGCTGACTTTTGGACAGCTGTCCACTCAAATTATTCCCTCTCCTGTAACAAACATCTCAAACTTCTGAAATTACCTCTTTTGACCCAGTTTTTCCTAATTTTACTTGTCTTATTGCATTTAAATCCCTCTCTAGAAGCTTCTTGTATAACTATATGAGATTCTCTAAACTAATTTCCTACACTGCCCTTCAATTCAGTATTTACCTCTTTTGTTCTTACCCTTTTGAATATTTACTGCCTTAACAAAACAAACATTTTTTGAACCATTAACAACAAAGTTAAATTATAGTGATTTATCAAATTCTGACTAAAACGTGAATCAAATAATTAACTGAACATGCTAACTATACTAATGAGCGATTTATACTAAGAAACTCAAACAAAGTATAGTGCTGAAACCCTAGACTAAGAGAAAGAAAGCAGAATTTTAAAAGAACTACAAAGTGAAAACATTAGAAAAGGGAAAGGATTATACCTATTTGAGTTAATTTGGATAATGACGCTGACTCTAGTGAGCTAAAACCTCAGCAAACAAACATCGATACCGGTATGCACGAGGAATTAGCATAAGCCGTCAAAGATGAGTTGACCGGGCTCCGTTATATTTCGCAGTGGATCAAAACTAACCTAAAACGATTTCTCTTTTCAAGAGCAACCGATTCGTGTGAGTTTCAAACAAAAACAAACAAAAAATTACTACAGAAACCAACAAAATGTGAAACTAGCTTTTTTTTTAAACTTAAATCTAAAATTCATGAAGTTGTAAGGATTTTTGAAGGAAGTGGTTTGGGGATTAGGAATGAGGAGGCGAAGGAGATTGTGTGGTAACGATTTGGGGTTGTTTGAAGACGATCCGCCGCCGTGGGGCGATTTCCGGCGGCGACTGTGAGAGAGAGTGAGAGAGATGAGAAGTGAGGGAGTCTCTAGGGTTTTGGGGGTTAGGGGACCCAGTTTGGACACATATATGGGAGATGAGAGGCGAGTTCCGGACCGTAGGATCAGGGAAGATCAAAGGGTTGAGATTGGATGTGACCAAAACGGTGTCGTTTTGGTCATTAAGGGGGTTAGACCGGGTATTGGGATTGGGCTGGGATGGAATGTGGCTGAAATTGAGCTTGCAACAATGGCCCAGTCCGATTTTAATCTTAGCAGCCTTTTCATTCTTTCCTTTAAATCTTTCAAAAATAGCCACATTACTTCCAATTGAATTTATTTATTAAAGCTAATGTACATTTTTGTTGATTTTTGTTTTGACCGTGCTTCTAACCTATGAGTAATTCTTAAATGCAATAAATACACTAAATGTAAGATAAAAATATTTTTGATAATTTTCATGATTTAAAACATTTCTAAATATGCATGAACAACGTGGATAAATGCAAAACAAATAAAGAAAAATTTCTAAAATTCTATAAAAGCAATTAAAAATATTTTTTGAACTATTGTTAGGAGTAATTTCCTATGTGGGGCAAAAATTAGGTGCTCACAGATACCGATCGACGTCGGTCAGTAAAGTCGGCTGGTGCACTTAAGTGACCATTGATTGTGTTTGACCACAGTTAACCGACCGACTTCGGTCGGTTATTATAAGAAAACCTATATTAATTATTTTGTGTTATTATTTCTTAAAATATTATAAATTTTAAAAGATAATTATAAACTATAAGCATAAATTTTATTCACATATATTTTTACTAATAAATAATTATAAACTATAAGCATAATCTTTATAAATAATTATATTAACTAATTACTTTTAATAAATTATAAGCATATATTTTATTCACACATAAATATCTATATATATATATACATAATTAATCAATCATAATAAAAAAAAAAATAAAGGTATGTATATGAGACGTTCATTTTATTCGGATTCCACATTTCTTGTATATTCATTCGTTTTATAACTACTTACAAATCACATAGATTAATAAATAACGGTTATTTTGTATTAATCTATCTAAGTTAATTTTCTAAGTTATAATTAAGTATATGAGTCATTTCACGCACACAAACACACTACATACATTATATTATAATTGATGATCAATCACATACATTACTACATACGAAAACTTGATCAATTGATGAATTGGTAAACCAATATTATTCTATTTTAAATATGTTTAATCGATTGTTATATTAACTCGTTTACTTGATGCTATTAGCTTCTTTCGTTTATTTAATTTGTGATACATATATACATGTCAAAAAAGTTTAGTATTCTTCTATATTCACTACTAGAAATCAGCTAAAAAGCGACCACAAAAAACGACCAAAGTTGTTCTCTTTTTGTCCAAAAGCGACCAAGAAGCGACCGAACAGGCCTGGTCACAATTCAGGTGGTCACTTTACCTTTGCGACCAAAGTTGGTTGCCAATTTGTGACCAACTTTGGTCTCTAAGATAAAAGGACCAAACATTCCGGTAGAATATATAGAGACCAACTTTGGTCGCAAATTAGCGACCAACATTGGTCTCTAACGGTATTTCTTATTTATTATAGTCTGGAAAATTGCGACCAACGTTGGTCGCAATATAATTAATATTTTTATTTTGATTTTGATTTTGATTAAGCGACCAACCCTGGTCGCTAAATTGAAGAACAGAATATTAATTTTACAATAAGCGACCAACGTTGGTCGAATTATTTCTAGATTTTAAAAATCTGGGTAATATAGCGACCAACCTTGGTTGCAATTCTGAAGAAATATTTTTTTTTTATTGTAAGCGACCAACGTTGGTCGCTATACTTGAACAGTTTTAAAATCTGGGCTGGTGTGCGACTAACGTTGGTCGCTAATTTCCAGAATAATATTTTTTTCAGTGAAAAGCGACCAACTTGAGACCAACGTTGGTCGCTTTTCTTGGTTTATTTTTTTCCAAAAATTGCCTGTTTTGGCAGCTACACCACCTGCCAGCTTACCAAAATCCTAAACAGGCATTTTATGCCATAACGAAACACAACAACGACGACAACAACATCAACAACAACAAACCAAATTCGTTTATGGCATTTTATGCCATAAACAACAACAACAAAGACAACAACAACAACAACAACAACAACAACAACAATAAACAACAACAACAACAACAACAACAACAACAACAACAGCAACAACAAACAACAACAACAACAACAACAACAACATTAAAAAACAACAACAACATTAAAAGTAACAAAGTATAAAGTTCAATAGAACTTATACATAAGCTAACCAAAATAAGTTAAATGTTATTACAATTCAAGGATTATTATTTTGTACATCATTAGTGTCATCGTCCGATGAAGTTTCATCACCAAGACGGTATGGATAAGGGTGTAGTTGTGTAGGACCGGAGGGATGATAACGGGGAGGACGGGAGGAAGTAGCACGGGAAAGGTGAGCCTCTGGTGATGACTCACGAGACCGGAGAATCGGAAAAGCGCCAGAAGCCAAGAGAGATTTGAGCTGCTTTTGTATGGCAATATACAGAGCATCTCTAACCCTTTCTCTTTCCTTGGAGACTTCTAGCTCGGCTGTAAGCTTTGCCACAGTCTCCCGCACAGAGGAGAGGCTCTCCCCATCAAGTTGCTCCGCTTTGCGCGCTTGCGCGCTTGCGCGGAAGTGCCTATTCCTTGCATTCCACACTTATAGCGGTGGAATTTCTTAGTGGGAAGCCCGTATACCTTCCCTCATCTTGGACCGCCAGCAACCTGCATCCATAGTCTTTCAGCATCCTCGTCCGACGGTTGGATTGGGTCGCCCGATGAAGATGGTGGCTGGCTGGGTATGAATTCTTCAACCTCAGTTGTGAAGCGACCCTATAAGAAAAATTACATTGAATTAGTATTTCAAAAGTTATGTAAAAGTAAATCAAAGTACTTAATAAAAATTGAAAACTTACATGTACAGTCGAGGCTCAGCCCTCGACCCAACTTTCTTCGTCCGAATTTTTCTTCTTCTTGACAATATGAGTCTCCTTGAATAACTCATCTTGCCTCATTGGACGGCCTAACTTCTTCTCCTGAAACCTCATAAATTTTAGTTAATAAACAGAGTAGACGTTGAAAATTAAAATTAAATTAAGCAATTACGTACCATTCTCCTCTTTATTGTACCGAGGCTGATCGCACCTCTAGTGTGCAAGGAGCCTCCCTTCTCAGAAGCACGAGCTTTCTTTCCTTGCTCGCTATTCTTTAGGAACTCTGCGATTAGCCATTGCCTTTGCAAATCCTCCCATAGATGATCAAGCAACCAGGAGGGCTTCTGGTTCGACTTTCTAGCTCTGGAAAAGCAATGTGACAACCGCCTGCGAGCCTTGAGATGGAAATTAGCAGCTACATCCGCACTATAGCGGTGTTCCCATACACACTTGCTTTGTATTTCAAAAGTTAAGTATTTAGATGGAAATATCATAAATATAAATAATTGTACTGCTTAAAAGAACATGTATACCTTAAATTCATTGAAAATTTGCTCCTTAAGCGAGAATGGAAAATCACTCCAAGTCGCATAAGGGCCATCTAATAGCTTTCTGGTGGCTTGGGTGTGTATCCTTGTAGTAACGTTACTAGGGATGAAACTTTAATGTAATAAAAAAACACATTAATATCTTAGTAAAACCGTACAAAACTAGTAAACGTAAAAAATAACAAATAACTCTTACCCGTCACCCTCAGGGACTATGATGATCCTGCCATATTGATCACGATGCACCTCCTCGTCATCATCACCATCACCGTCCGAACCATGTACATCAGAGGCATGTGTGGAAGGTGTAGGGGAGTCGGAGCTAGTGTCTCGCAGGCGCTGTAATAGATGGAGTCCCAGATGAAGATGGCTGCGAGCCCTGTGACTGCGACATAGCTATATGGGCCGTAGGGGGACGTGAAACTGATTGCTGTGACCCGAGTGGCTGTGACCCGAGTGGCTGCAACCCGAGTGGCTGCGACCCTAGTAGCTGTGACCTGAGTGGCTGTGACCCTAGTGGCTGCGACACTGATGCCTGTGATCCATGTGGATGTGACATGGATCGATGCGATCCATGCGATGCAGATGGCTGAGATCCACGTGGATGTGCGGCAGCTGGACTGCATGTCGGACGCATAATCCTATGGCCTTGTGATGAAAGACCTGGTGTCTGCACGAAGGTGTAGGGCTGGTGATGCTGTGGCAGCTCAGAATAGCCCTGGGGTGGAGGAAAAGACGTAGGCATAGGCAACTCTGAAACGGCAGGACAAGTTGGAGTATAATCTTCTACCCTCCTCTTTGGTTTCCTAGCCTTTTCTCGACCCCGAGAACTACTAGAATCATTGTTACCTCGACCCTTGCCTGTCATCTGCATAATATAATACATATTTAGATTGAAAGAGACAAAGAAAATAGCTATAAACAAGAGTTGTTAAAGAAACCAACTGTTTAAAGCTCATCGTCGTATAGTTCCTCGTCCGAGAATTCTTCTTTCTCGGTAGTTTGAGCTTCATCGGTTGATACTTCTTCCTTGTTTTCTGTAATTCTTACTTCAGAAATATCAACTTCTTCCAGTATGTGTTCAGGATGTTCCAGATCATTTTCTAAACTATGATAACTGACTCTTTAAGCCATTTTTAATCCTTGTAAATCATATTCTACAAAGATTGAAGGTTATAATTCTAACCTTGATTTTTTGTAGGTGGAGAAGGAGAGAGAAAGGCGCGGCAGCAGTGACGGCGAGGAGCAGCGGTGGCGGCGACGGGCAGCGGCGGCGGCGACAGCGATAGGACGAGCAGTAGTTGGGAGTGGTGTCGCGGGGTGGGGGAATGGGATTAGGGTTAGAAAAATAAGAAATTTGGGAAATTTTGGCGAAATAAGGAGAAAGCCTGCTTTTGTTTCTGTAATTACAAAAAGCGACCAACGTTTGCAACCAACGTTGGTCGCTTATCTGAAAATTTTAAAATTGAAATTTGCGACCAACGTTGGTCGCAATTTTAGTCGCTCCAGTGTACTCTGTTCTATATAATACGTGTATATGTATATATAATACTATAGTATATATATGTATATATTTATTACTATAGTATATATATGTATATAGTATAATATAGTATAGTATATATATACACTAAGTGTATTGCATATACTAAGTGTATAGCATAGTGTATTATATGATACACTATGGATATATATACATATAGTATAGTGTATTATATATCAAGGTATATATATATTATACTATAATGGTGATTCATCGTTACAAGTGTATCAATACCTAAAAGAACTCGTCCCTGTGTTTCGAGCGCTTCATGTT
>MCJB01026728.1:120696-152586 GCA_002018475.1 Nicotiana obtusifolia | reverse complement strand
TATATATATATATATATATATATATATATATATTGATATGTACACTTCGTTGTACTACTTTAACTATATATAGCTTGTTATAGTATATTGTAATGCATTCATTATTTGTATTACAAAATAAAGTGTTAATGACTTATATTTATATTATTTAGAGAGTAAATTTTAATATGATTCAAAATTTTGATTATGTTTGACTTATAAACTACCGACAAATGTTTTTTTGGTGCTTTTGTTGACCGACCAACATGTGTCGGTTGGATTTTCCCCGATTCTAGTAGTGAAACGAGACAACTGGCTTGTATTGGGAAGCAGCGTTTTTGAAATCCAGCTACTTCATTTTGGCTATATATGTTGTAATATGTAGTTGGATAATATTTATGTAATTAAGGCATAAAAAATTAATAACATTGGAAAAGAATATAATTTTAGTTAGTACTACACCTAGGGTGTATGTAACTTGCCTTCAATATTTTCTTCCGGTCATAAATTATAATAATACAGAAAAGGTGTAAAATTTATTGTGGTTACCTTTGAAGTATCTAATAGGGTAAAAAGTATTGTACTACAGTGCACAAAATTTAAGTCCATTAAATAAATGTGGTACGTTAAATAATAATTCGAGAGGTTAATTAAAAAAAATCTTGAACCTTCATTTAGCAACAGTACCAAGAAGTCTGAAAAATTGATATCCTCCGCCACTCTATCATTTTTGAAGTTGTCGAAAGAAACTGGTTGTCCACTGGAGGTGCAAAATTGTCTCCTTTATTCTTTACTTAACTAATCAAATTTATCCACAAACTTACCTCAGTATCAAAATCTCATACACAAGATTCAGCTATGGTTTGATTCGTTCTTAGTTAATTTTCTTAATTATTAATTGAAGAGCTTTGTTGTGTTTCGGGGTACATGTTCCAGAACTCAAGCACCCGATCGAGACCTCGCCGATAGCTGGAAATATAAAAATACTCAGACAGTAAAATGAACTAACATTGGGACTGACGTCACCACTGGTTTTATGCAGATGTGGCAACGAACATGTCATTTATCATATCGATGGTTTGATTTTTCAGTGAATTGTATTTTGTGATGAATCAACAGATAACTAAGTACTTTCATGCGACAAAATAATTTTATAACTTTGATGATAAGACCAGTAAATGCTTAGACGAAATGCCAACTTACCATATATATGTCGGACAGATATATGTTCAGATTTCAGTCATTGGCCCCACTGGGTATTAAAGCTAGTTTCGTACAGGGTGACATCTGGGCGCAAGTGAAAACTACCATGTGGATTGTGGAACAATGTATACTGCTGCGTTAAGAATTAAGAGGGGGGGAGTTGAGTTGCACAAGAGAGATCACAAGTCAAATTTCCATTGCCAGCCAAACTGTTTTAGGAACAGCAGTACATATGATCTTTACCGAAACCCTACAACTTGTATTAGGTTAACAAAGAAGAATGAGAGAGCCAAACCAAAACGCGTAACATGTTAAGACCAACCACCTTTAGCCTCGTCACAGGCTCACAACCATCTACCCCAAAGTCAGAAAAGCAGGGGCGGACATATTACAAGAAAGTGGTATCATGGGACATTGCTTCGTCGGAAATTATTAATATTATAAGAAAATAAAAAAATAAAAAAAATGATATTACTTAACATAAATTGTTTTCTAGTGTGTTGGTTATGTGCCTGATTTTGGAGAAGTTCAAACCTCAACTAGCATGCATTTTTTGGCTAATATTTGAGAAAGCCTCTGTGGTTAAAAATTGTGATTATGCAAAATTAACTCAGAAATTTTTTCAAATTAAAACTCAACAAAACCAATGGACTAAAACTATTTTTTTGTCAAGAAATATGATTAATTATATTTATTTATTCCGTTCTTCTATAAATTACGACACTGTTAACAAATATTTTTGTGACCGTCCCAAAAAAGGTTTCATGTTATTCCCTGCAATTTGAACCCATCGAAATGTCTTGCCGTACCTGCACCCTATTAATTGTAAAGTGCAGTTAATATGAGCAAAATTGTAAGTTTGGTCAACCAGGCAGATAGATGCACCGTCAAGGTCAAGGCGCCGCTTAGCCTATTGGTTATTTGGCACGTTGAGAATTTAAATTGTCTCTTTTGCATGGTTATTAGCTGGCTTATTAGTCCAAATAATTTAGGTTTCTTTTGACTTCGACTATTGTCCGATGTACTTCTCCTTCTTAGTAATCATTTGATCACATACGGTGAATACGTGGTGTTTCTTTTTATGTGTCCATTTACAAACACACTATAAATTCTAAGTAGGTAACCTTATATTTCCGCAAAAGTAGTCATTTTGCTTCTCTTTTTTGACTTGATGACCATTATTTGAAAATCTAAACGAACGTATTTAATATCTCAAAGTACGTATTCCTCATTAGGAAGCCTGTCAATGCACCTTTTATATGAAATGACAGATGCCCTTCTCTATAAGATGGTGTGGCCCGTGATAATTTTCCCAAAATCCCAGCAGCTTCCAGAACAGTATTTCTTAATTCATCTTTGTATTTTAATTTGCATGACTTCATTTTGCTAAGGACAAGATACAAAAACCTCCATATTCAGCTGCGGAATTTGTTAATTAGGATGATGGAGAAACGTTCGAATGCTGTTGTGGAGAGAATGAAGAGTTTGCCAAGATTTATATGGAGAAAAATCTGGAAAGTGGGGAAAGAAGATCGAAGAAGGGTCATTCACTCACTAAAAATGGGAGTGGCCTTGACATTGGTATCTTTATTGTATTTGCTAGAGCCACTGTTCAAAGGCATTGGAGAAAATGCTATTTGGGCTGTCATGACTGTTGTGGTTGTTCTTGAATTCACAGCAGGTAACTATTCCATATTGATTTTATGTGTCTATATTTTATAATTCCATGCTAGTCAATTCTTCTTCTTCTTCTGAATGACATGGTTTTTGTTTTTAAATATTATAAATAGGGGCAACATTATATAAAGGGCTGAATAGAGGAATGGGGACAGTATTTGCAGGATCATTGGCATTCTTGATTGAGTGTATTGCCACAGAATCTGGCCACATATTTCATGCCGTTTTCATTGGGACCTCAGTTCTTTTAGTTGGTAAGCTTCACTTATTTACTTGTAAGAGGCCAATAGAGAAAACTTCCTTAGCTTTTATGTAACAAAAGCATTCGATTGCAAGTTTTCTCTTGAAGCAATCTGATTACACACCCTTTCCTTTCTTAATTACTTGTACTTTCTTTTGAACAAAAATTCGTTTCCTAATTGATCCAATACATTTCATTTCTGATCTTACAGGGGCCACAACAACGTACATGAGATTTTTTCCTCACATAAAGAAAAACTATGACTATGGTGTGGTGATATTCCTCTTGACATTCAACTTGATTACAGTGTCAAGCTATCGTGTTGATAGTGTGTTGAAAATAGCCCATGAGCGCTTTTACACCATAGCCATTGGCTGTGCTATTTGTCTCCTCATGAGCCTATTGGTATTTCCAATTTGGTCAGGAGAAGACCTCCATATATCGACTGTTGCCAAATTCGATGGCTTAGCAAAATCTATTGAAGGTAGACTAGATTTTAGATGTTCAACAAGAACAATAGATTTGCATTTTGTTCGGATAAAATTTCGTTAAACTTTCATGTTATTTTAACAAAATCTACCAACCTTTGTTGAGCTAGAAATTAATAAAAAATTTGTGGCATGCTCAATTTTTTACATGATCTCTGTGATTTAACCTATTAGAGGAGGTCAGTTACTCACCAGTCTCATTTCATGTAATGCGCTTCGACAGGGCACATAGTTTTAGAAATAAAAAAAGACATTGAAAAGGTATAGTCTAAAACAAATTTTTGTGTTTCTGTAAATCATCTTGGGACAAAATAAAAATTTTAAAGTAAAATTGTTTCAATTTAAAAAATAAATTAATTTTTGGAACAGACTAAAAAAGAAAGTGCATCAAATAAATTGAAATAGAGATAGTAATATATATCATATGCACCTATTCATGCTTTTCATATAAATTTAAATGTAATTACCTTTTAAATTGCCAGTGCACAAATTTAATTTAACCTCATAACAAAATTAATGGATAAACTGTGAGGACTATGACTATTTTATATCCGTTTAAAGGTTGCTAACTCCATAAAATTGTTAGCTTTAATTAGTGCCTCATATTCATATATAATAAAACAAATTGATGAGATCTTTATTCAACTAAACTTTTCAGGTTGCATTAATGAGTACTTTAACGATAAGGAGGAACAAGAAAAAGCTAGAGAAAATTCAATGGAAATGGGGGATCCCATTTACAATGGCTACAAGGCACTTTTAGATTCCAAATCATCTGATGAAACTTTGGTAAGTACCTGAGTTATCTCATGAAAATGTCCACTATTTGAGATTGTTATTAGCTATTGAATTAGAAAATTTAATTTGCTCCTATCAAGATATCTTAGAATATTTAATTAAGTGCCAAAAAATCTGAATGGATCAGGCACTATATGCAAGTTGGGAGCCAAGATATTTAAGACGTTGTTCGAGGTTGCCGTGGCAGCAATATGAAAAATTGGGGAGTGTTCTTCGCCATTTTGGATACACAGTAGTGGCTTTACATGGATGCCTGCAAACTGAAATTAAGGTGATATTCCTCCCATAGTCTTAACATTTTTTTCTTGTCTTTCTTTTATTCGAAATCCATTGATTCAATTCATTCATATTAACACCAGATTGGCCCACTAAGAGGTAAAACACCTGATACATTTGGTTAGATAGAGATGAATCGCAACCATCTCAACAACAATAATAACGTATTCAGTGTGATCCCACAGGTTATAAGTGGGGTCTAGGGAAGATATAATATACGTAGACTTTACTTCTATCTTGTGTGAAGTAGAAGGTTATTTCTCACAGACTCTCGATCCAAGAAAGGCATCTAATAAGTGGTTTTTTCTTGGTTTCCTTTTTTAACGTGTTTGCACATTGCACTACCTTAACGTTAGCACCGTCTTGACGCATGGACGATCAGCCAGTTTTATTTAAGAGGAAAGTACGTAGACCATGGATTAAGTTTGGTGGTTATTCAAATAGGGTAGAGAGTACCATCTATATTCAGTAATCTATCTACATTTTGTGCTCACTAAGTCAACAAGAGCACCATGTGATGCCTAAGTTTTGTGCTCACTAAGTCAACAAGAGCAATATGTGCTGCTTCTTGTCTAAAAAAGGCCAAAAAGACACTAGTCAAATACATTAAATACAGAATATTTGATGCGATAAGTTGCTTTCTAGCTTTTAGAAATCCAATATCATTTTATTTTATCTCAATCTGATTGGGATCGAAAAGATAGATATTTACTTTCAAGTGGGATCACACACGTGATCATATTGTTTCTTCTTGGAACTAATTTTTTCCAAATTTCCTCCGCATTGTGACCTCAACTTCACAAGTGTGCCTCAAATAGATAGTATGTATATCAACGTATTAGACTCTAGATCAAATAATCTCTTATGTGAATAAAAGTTTTAGCTAGTTTTTACTTTCTTAAATTGTGTCTTGATTTTTTTTTTTTTTTTTTTTTTTTTTGTAGACTCCTCGATCAGTTTGTGTACTGTTCAAAGATCCGTGCAACCGACTTGCCAAAGAAGTGACAAAAGCACTAAAGGAACTAGGCGATAGCATAAGAAATCGTCGTCAATGCTGCCCAGAAATCCTATCCAACCATCTCACTGAAGCCTTACAAGACCTCATCAATGCCTTAAAATCCCAACCAAGACTCTTTGTTGGAACTAATAGTAATATAAACATATTAGCCTTAGCAGGCGCAATATCCTCAGGGCAAAAATCTAGTAAAGATTTTGTAGTCTCTTTATCGAGTGTACACGATAATATTGACACATCCAATGAAGGTCCTGCTCGTCTTGGACTTGGCCTTAACTTTTTGGCAGGTCAGGCTCACGTGACTACACCAGCATTATCGAAAGACACGTCGAAAAAGGACTCTGAATTACAATTGAAAGAGACTGCTGGCAGAAAGAGTTTGAGGCCCACATTAAGCAAGATTGGAATTACTAGCCTCGAATTTTTGGAGGCACTACCATTTGCAGCTTTTGCTTCTTTGCTAGTTGAAACAGTTGCACGACTTGATCTTGTTATTGAAGAGGTTGTAGAATTGGGAAGGGTAGCTCATTTCAAGGAGTATAATCCAGATGATGATCATGCGGTTGTGATCACTTGTGATCAGAATCCTAGAGTGGAAGATGAGATTGTTATTAGCAGATTACAAAACCAATTCCCCTCCTCCCATGCAGCAGATTAATTCTAGACTTTAGTGGTTGGAGTTGATAGACAAACTATAGAGTAAAAAGAAGGATTTCATGGCGGATAAATTTTCTTTAGTGAGAATATTATACATTTAATTATTTGAAATTATATATATACTTCATCTTGTTGACTATTTTATACAAGCAGTTTAAAATAAAATTATACACATTAGCTGCCTTGTGAATGTTCTATCAAAGGTACGTAATAATGCATATAAGCATTGTGTGCACGTGTATCTACTACCTTAAACCCAAACACTGCACACAAACATCTATATGTAATCTATATGAATTCTATACTCATCTCTAACGAATTAATTAGTCACGTAAAAGAGGTACTATTTAAAAGGTCTTTTGGCACTATTGCAACACGAGATATGTAGTTAATTTATCCCTTTGAAAACAAAAAGAGGATCATAATAGAGAAGCCAAATTAAAGAGGAGAAAGAAAATAAGTACAGATGCGCTTTACTAATATTGACTATATACTGAACTTCGACGACGGAAATCCTAATTAATTTCCTAATCTTCCACAGGAATTCTGACAAAAAGAAAAAGAAAATGAAGGATGAATAAAGTATGTGCTTTGAAAATATAAGACAGGGAAAGAGGGCCTACCGGATTCGAATCGGTGACATCTAGATCTGCAGTGCAGTCAAATGCTCTACCACCGAGCTTGTTGACAAACAAAATAATTACATAAGTACGAATTCAAATGCTCATAAATAATAGAAAAAAATTTCATTTAAAATATCAAAGAATTAAGTAAAAACATCCTAAATTATTAGTTCACTTGCAGAAAGCAAAAAGTGAAGGATAAGTTGTGAGGGAATGGATATAATGAGTAGTATTTAATTACCATAACATATATAGATAATCTAATTACAGATTACAGTGCTCAAAATATTCATATATATATATATATATATATATATATATATATATATATATATATATATATATATATATATATATATATATATATGTTTTCTACTAGTTATTAGGTACGTGTTTCACACGTAATCTTCCAACTATGAAGAGAAAAATAAAAAACAAAAAAAAATAAAGTAAAAATAAATTTAAAAGTATACATACAATAAAATATACACCGCTAATAGTGAACAAGGTTATTCTCATGAACTTTATGCGTTATGAAGATATTAAATATGTCACTTTTTTTAACTAACACATATCATATATATTTTATTATTACTATTATATTTCAATTATTTATACGAACCAAATGGGCAAGAAAGACTTTTATAGGCATATGAAAAAACTTTGCAGATTGAACTATAGATACTTGCTTGTTATTTTTTACTATAGGAATAAGAAGAAACTTTAATCTATGAATATACAATTAATATATAAAGAGCATGTCAACAATGGATGTGACCTTGCAGTTTATCTGTATGCTCTCATTCATACTCTTTCAATTATTTGATCATCGCTATTTTTCTCTTCCTCATCCTCATTCTTCTTTTTTATTTTTGCTTTCTCTCTCGCCCGTGATATTAAGAATGAGCCTCGATAGGTTGGTTTCCATTAATATATTATTTTCTTATTTGAAACTAAATGTTCTTCATTAGTTTAAGAAAAGATGAAATAATTAAATCGATATAAGTAAATTTATCTCGTGTTTATAATGCTTTATGGTAGTTAATGTATACCTAGTTTAAACTGGTTCTTCTCATATATTTGTCTCATTTGAAAACTAAACTCTAATTACTCTGGTAAGTACATTTAAGTAACGATGATATCTATTTTTTTTTAATTCAATTTAAGATACACTGTAATTACATCAAAGTCCCAACTACAAGATCGCATGTTCGATTCCTATAATTAACAATTCTATCTTACGATTTTCACCTTTTTTATTAGAACTCGGTCTTAATTCTTAGAAGATTGTGTATACACACTCAATGGTTCACTTAATATGTTGAACCTTTTATCACGTTAATTTATTCATCATACTAATGCTTGATGTTCCTATAAACTTTTTAAGTGCATGTAAGAATAATTATTCTATAACTCAGTACTTAAAAGTTCTAATTTTAATGGACTCATGAACTCTACTCAAAAAAATTATTATGCTTCCTATGTTAGTCGGTTTAGTAGTGCCCCTTAACTCTTTCATGAGTTGTTCTCCCTTAAATCAATACTCCTAGTATATTATAAATAGTTATTGGTGTAAGGTCATCTTAATTAGAATTTTAAAAACTTTAAACATCTTCATATTGAGCATATCATGCAATAGTATGCGCTATTCGCAGTTTGTAATTAGTTCACAATTATAAATTAAGCGCAGGTCCAGAGATTTACTGTTCATAGCTTTTTCATTTCAAATATTGATTTTCAAAATTATTTCAGGATTTGAATTTTGTCAAAAAGAACAAAATTAAGTGCATCCTAACATATACAATTTCTAGTTGTGTCATTTCCTTGTAAGTTTTGGTATATATTTGAAATTTCAAACTTGTGTGGCATAACATTTCAGATATCTAAAAAGCTAAATTGAACTCTTATTCTAGTAAGAGAAGGATTCATTTCGATACAAATTTTAACTATTTCATTATTTGTTAATTTATATTATAATTTATTTATTAAAGAAATTATTATTATACTTAAAAATAGAGATATTACGCTGTGTAATGGTAAATTTATCGGTGGGCTGGATTTTCTCTTCTCATATTGCTTTTTTTAATTTTCTATGAAGGGTTTGCAAAAATAAAATACTATTTGGTATTATTATGAATGGAAAATGAAAGAGATTTAAGATTGTATAAATTTCGTATGATAAGAAATGGGTGTTGTTGATGTACTTTCTAATCCAAGCAGATAATTAGTAGCCGATCCTTAGGCAACAAAATTCAAAGGAAGTACTTATTAGAATTCTATTTTTATGATATTTTATCAAAATAACCTACTAATTTTTGTATTTTGAAGCAATTTTGGTCAACCAACATTTTCCCTATGAGTTCTTCTGTTTAATATTTTAGGGCTATTTTGGTCTATCAATATTATATTCATGCTTTTATAATAACATATGATCTTCTGTTTCTAAATGGATTTGGACAATATAATACATTTTCAAATTAAATTAGTAATATGAATTTTTTAATAAGTATATCCTAAAAGTAATAGGATTACATGACTAAAAATATGTCCATATCTCGAAAGTAATTATACTAATAGAAAATCTAACATGTTCCTAAAGGTATTAGGTTTACATGCTAACATGTAGTATTATATATCTATACCGGAAAATAATTATACTAATAGGATTCCTAAAGGTAATCATGTAGCGTTCCTAAGTATTATGTCCAATATGATTACAAGGCTAATGTCTAGAATTCTGATTATGTCCTTTTTTTTTTTTTGGTAAGTAAACTATTTTATTTACCAATAGCAAATATGTACAAGTATGAAACAAAAACAACTAGCTTTGTACATGCCCCAAACTAGAACATCACTACTACTGCTATTTCCCTACATCTAGCTAGTACACTTAAGGGTAGAAATTAAGAGTAACTAACTTTCTTCCTAATTTTGGCTTCAGTGTCCCTTTACATATTACCTCCTGAATAATCTGCTTAATGATCCCCTGCACTGATCTCTGTTTCTCCTGAAATGTTCTAATGTTTCTTTCTTGCCATACATGATAGATGCACTCAGCAAGCACCATTCTGTAAAGTTCCACCTCTGCACTCCTTCCTGTCTTATTACTTTCTGCCCATAGCAGTTTCTCTTGCCAGTTTAACACTTGCTTGTACATTCCTTGCCATTGCAGGAGTTTGCTCCATATCTCAGCAGACACGACACATTTGAAAAATAGGTGGTCTATAGTTTTTGCCTCATTGTTGCAAAGAGGGCACACTAGATTATCAGTAATTCTCCAGTTAGCAAGCCTGTCCCTTGTGAATAGTCTTCTTTGAGTTGGCAGGGTCAAAATAAACAGCCACTTAGGAGCACCAAAGTTGTTGCAAACTACTTTCCTCCACGAGACTCGTTGGAACCTCCCTCTCATTGTCTGATATAATTTCTTGATTGAGAAGGTCTTCCAACCTACCACCTCTGTCATAGTCAGTCCTGCATCTTTAATAAATAGTCATGCTTTGACAATTTTCTGAACCATCCAAGATGCCTGCCTTGGTGTAACCTCTAAATTTGGCCTTTTCTTCCCATGATATTTATGTACCCATTGCACCCAAAGTTTATCTTTTGTTTTACACAAGTTCCATAATAGTTGACATATAGCTGCCTTATTCCATGTATAAATGTCAAACACATTGAGACCCCTTGCTACTTTGGGGCAACAAACTTTATCCCATGCCAATAGTGCCTTTTTTGATACCTCTACACCTCCTGTCCACAAAAAAGTCCTGCATGTAGCTTCTATCATTTTCAAAATTTTTTTTGGCAACACAAAGATTTGCGACCAATAGGTTTGGACAGCAAAAAGCATATTTTTTATCAGTTATAATCTTCCTGCATAGGACAAGTATCTTGTTGTCCAGGAGTTAATCCTTCCAAGCATTTTCTGTAATAGAGGATGGCACTAGACAGTAGATATTCTTTTGCTACTCAATGGCACTTCTAAGTACTTTATAGGGAGTTCTCCCTTAGCAAACCCCAACATATCTACTATTTCCTGTTGTGTATTCTGACCAACACCCCAAAGTAGATTGAGATTTTGCTTATATTTGCAACTAAGCCAGAAGATTTAGAGAATTCTATGAAAGAAATATAAACCATTTGGACAGATACTTCATCCCCTCTACAAATTAAGAGCAAATCATCGGCAAATCCTAATTGGATGATATTCAATTTATCACATTTGGAATGGTAGTTAAAATTAAATTTGTGTTGCAAGGTCTTTAACAGTCTTGTTAGATACTCCATGGCTAATATAAAGAGGTAAGGAGAGATAGGGTCCCCTTGCCTCAAACCCCTCTTCGCAGCAAAAGGTTTTATAGGTCTTCCATTGATCATAATAGAGTAAGAAACTGAACACATGCAAGACAATATCCACTTTACGAATCTGTCAGGGAAGTTCAGACTATTTAAGACTTGTTCCAAAAATACCCACTCAACAGAGTCGTAAGCTTTTTGCATATCTAGCTTGATCATGCACCTGTGTGACACCCCCTTTCTCCCATGCCTCTTAACTGATTCATGACTGAGGATTATATTTTCAGTTATGACTCTTCCTGACACAAAGGAAGATTGGCTATTGTCCACTAGAGTGTCCATTACCCCTTGCAGTCTATTAGTTAAAATTTTAGAGATGACCTTATACAAGACAGTACAACATGATATGGGTCTAAACTCCCTAATAGAAGATGAATTTTTTACCTTAGGGATCAAGCTGACTATGATAACAAGATGGGTTTATGCATTTCCGACGTCTCAAAAAATTGTAATATGGTAGCAGTAATATCATCACCTACAACTGGCCAGGCCTTCTTGAAGAAATGAGAATTAAAGCCATCACAGCGCGGTGCCTTCAAATCATCAATTCCACTAAGTGCAGTATACACTTCCTCCTTCGTAACAAAATCAAGCAGCCGCAATTGTTGAGCATGACTTAGCACTTTACCCTCTTTCATGACCCCTGGATGAATAGCTGGTAAGCTGGTAGCAAAAGATCCTAAAAACTCCTTATAAAAGCCCATGATTTCCTCCTCTATGTCTTGTTCTGTATGCACCATAGTACCCCCCAACTGTCACTAGAGTTCTAATCTTGTTCTGACTAATTCCATTCCTCATACAGGCATAAAAGAAAGCAGTATTTGAATCCCCTGTCCTTAGCGAAATATTTCTTGACTTTTGCGTGTAAATGATCTTTTCAATATTCACCCATTTCTCCAATTGTTTTCTCAATTCCCTCTCTGTATCCACCTCTTTAGGCTGAGGATTACAGTCCCTCATTTGCTCTTGCAGTTCCATTAGTTGGTGCGTTATAACCTTCACCCTTTGATCAACCCCAGAATACTGTGAACTATTCAGCTTTTCTAGTTCATACTTGACCTGCTTTAACTTCATCCACACCCTATTCATAGTAGTTCCATCACCTTGAAGTTTTCAAGCTTTCTTTATTACTGAAAAGAACTCAAAGTGTTCTGCTTATTGGTTAAAGAATCTGAAAGATTTTACAGTTCTTGGACCATTCGCAGATTCAAGACATAGTGGTGAGTGGTCAGAGAAATAAGGATCCATTACCACCACATTAAACATTGGCTTTTTACTCATCCATTCGGAATTCACAACTGCTCTATTTATTCTGCTATACACGTGGTTATTTGTCCAAGTAAAGCTTCTACCCACTAATCTTAGCTCAGTCGTTCCTGCAAATTGTTGAAATCCCTGATCTCTGCCTCTTGGACTGGATTTCCTCTTCTCTTATCCTCCATAGATGTGATGGCATTGAAATCACCCATACATATCCAAGGCAACCTTTGATATGTTCCTATAAGTTGTAAATCAGCCCACAAACCTCTTCTATCCTTTATAGTATGAAGCCCATAAATAGCAATAAAACTGAACTCTAATCTAGTGGCATGAATAAGTACCTCACCATGTATGAATTGACTGGTCTTGCCCAACACATTAAATCTTACCTCATTAGGATCCCATAGAACCTAAATTCTCCCCCTCTTCCCAGCTTCATAGTTTGTGCTATATTGCCATGTCGGCGATACTTTCTTTATTATACTACTGTTATACTTTTCCTGAACTCTATGTTCAGTAATGGCTATCATTCCTACTTTATTATCTCTAAGAAACATCTTTATCTATTTACGTTTATACACCTTATTCAACCCTCTTACATTCTAGGCTACCAGCTTCATAGTGATTTATCAGGTGGTTGGGCACTTTCCACTTCCTCTAAAACTATGTTGTCCCATGTCCTTCTCAATATCTACTAGTGTATTGATTTTATGACCCCCGGTTTCATCATAGGGTTAAACCCATTCATTACGATCACTGATTTGTTCCCAATGGATGTTATTTGTTGTCCTTTACCAGCATATCTACCTTTCACCTCGCCAATCAGCTTCTTGTAACACAACATTTGATATCTTTCCAAGTTTAGCAGAATTTTGCACTACTATCTTGTCTTTCTCCACAATGTTAATCTGATTATATTTCCTATGATCTTCTTTTGACTTCCATTCCTGCTTTTGTCTATTTTGCCTAGGTTGTTGATATTGTTGCTGATGTTTACCAAGTTGTTGTTGCTTTACAGGTTGTAGCTTTGTTTCCTGGCAGTTATATCCCAATTGTAAGCACTTGCCGCAGTATATTGATACTCAATCATACTCTATACTCTGCTCAAACAACCTCCCATTTGGATTTTGCACCTTCACCCTCCTTGGGAGGGGTCTTGTAATATCCATCTCTACTAGGATTCGAGCATACGATATCCGGTCCACATTTGTAGTGCAATCGTCATCATATATAGGATTTCCTAGTCCACTCCCAATCCTGCTCAAAGAATCAATACCCCAACAATTAAGAGGGAGATTAGGGATTCTCACCCACAGAGGAATAGTTTTCAGAACTTCATCACTAAAGCTAAAATCTGTTGCCCATGCTTTGGTTATTATAGGCTTGTTATTGATCATGTATGGCCTCAAGTAAAGCACCTCATTCCTTTCCTCCAAGTTGTTGAATCTTATAATAAAGCAGCCATCGTTGTGATAATATACCTTAGGTTTCGACACAAAATTCCATTACGCTGCAATAAATCTTTCAACTGCGCCTATGCATGGTGTATCTCCGATAACATATAGGATGATAGCCACCTTCCATTTTTCAGTCGCAATTTCCATTTCTGCTTGCTGCAATTCCACTATCCGTTCACCATTTTTCATTTTTGGAGCTACATAAGTCAAGCTCACCCCCCTCGCTGCAAATTTATTCCCAGCAACTAATTTTGCCCAAGTCCTAGTACCTAGTTCTGGTTTCTTTAAAGCTTCAACAGTTATGTTGTTGCCCTCTTCTACCATAGTGACTTGGTGTGTCCTGGTTTGTGACTCCTTTCCCATATCAAGCTTCTTCTGAGCTCCAACATCCACAACACTTTTGACCTCTACAACCTTACATTGGAATTGTTCATCCCAAATGCAGAATTGAGCTCCTTGTTGGTTGGCTTCTTCCCGCTAAGGTTCACGGGGGTCGTATTCTCCGAACCACGCACTAGTAAAGGGGGCCACACTTTAGCGGTGTTTTGAGCTTCGCTAACCGGCGTGCTAGCTTTCCCAATCCCCAAATTCTTCACAACATCTTCGATTAATTTCTGAACATTACCAATCGCCTTGTTATTAGTCCTCTTTGTCCTTCCTCTGGCCATGGTGGCCGAGATGTGCACGTTTAGAAAGTCACTCTATCGTACACCGAGAGAAGAGCGAAGAAGAACCTTTCGTCGTTTTATTGTGACTTATTATGCTTAATATTAAAAGGTTATTTTTGTAATCCAACATTTTATTCATACTTTTATAATAATTAGTCTCTACATTCGTGCGATGCACGAATATCTTATGTCAAATATTATGAAACGCATGTAAAAAATAATAAACTTTTAATATGTACAAAGTTTAATAATTTGTTTCTTAGAACAAAAAAGAATATATACAATCCAAACCAACAAATTAATAATATTTTGGCCCAATAAAAGGATAAAATGGAACTAAATATTATCGTATCGTACAATTATGCGACTAAAGTTGTAAAATCACTTAAAGAATACAACAATACTTAATATTATCTTTTCGATTCAATGATTTTCTTTGATTTAATTAAGCTTTAACGATTCAGATACATGCAAGTCATATTTACTCAAGATATATTAGTAACAAAGAAGCCAAAAATAGAAAGGCCATTTAATCATTCATACCTTCTTTGCATTAGATTTTTTTGTTGTGATGCACGTTATCCGATATCAATTATTACAAAAGTCATATTTAATAAAATATAAATTCTTAATTATATAAATATTCAAAAAAATTATATTGTTGTTGACCTGAGCGGTTTTATTTTTTATGATTAACAAAGGAACACATGCATGAACCAGGTCTATGAACAGTGTACACAGGTGAGGGGCAGAATCAAGCAAAAAGGCATGCACGTGAAAGTGATAAGTATAAGTGGTTATTTTTGATAATTCCTGAACGAAAAAGTTGAATATTTGATAAGGAGCAGGACTCCTTACATGAAGAGAAATCTATCAAAGATAAGGAAAAAGTTAGAAGTTGAAGATAACTAGAACTCTTCCACCAAGGAAGAGTAAAGCATTGGACTTCTAGTTAATCCTTATTCAACTAACTCTATAAATATTAGTTTTGTTCTTTTTTACAGGTGATACACACATACTGAAGTTAAGCACGAATTGAGAGCAAAATAGCAAGGCATTTTGTGAGCAATTCCTGTGAGTTTTAAGAGTGTGATCCTGAAGCTACACGAACCAGATTGAAGAACCAATTCCATAAAGAGTTTTATGTGTCTTTCTTTATTTCTAGTTCAAAGTGTAGTAGGCGTTTTGAGTTGTACTTTTCAACTTTCTTAGAAGCAAATTGTACTAGGTACATGAGTTGTATCTTTCAAGTTAGAGTTAACTTGAAGTAGTCGCAACATCCTGTGGCGTGTTACTATAAAGGTTAGAGTTAATCCTTAGATTTGTAAGAGGTTGTAAACTCTAGTTGTATTATTCAAGTTAGAGTTAACTTGAAGCAATTGCAATAGCATGTGGCTGGTTGGTACAAGGGTTAGAGGTAATCCTTAGGTTTGCAAGAGTTTGTAAACTTTGTTGTTGGCTCAGAGTTATAGTGAAGTGTTTAGAAAAAATTCTACTGGGTGGTAGGTCGTGCTTTTTTCACCTTTTGAGCCGGGTATTTTTCACGTAAAAATCCTTGTGTTCTTTACTTTCTGTATTATTATTCCACAACTGTAGTGTAAGGAACGCACATAAGAACCAGGTCCTTCGATAATCCAGTGCACGCGAAAATTAGGCACCACACAAATCACTCCCCCTCTTGTGTGGTATTGAAGTATAAAACATCAATTGTTACTAGAGCCAGGTTATCCTTGAAGAGGCTAAAATCTTAGGAATAGATCAAGATGAGTGCACTACCTGGAAACTGTAAAGAGCAATCCACCACTAGGCCACCACTATCCAATGATCACTACTATTGCTTATGGAAGGAAAGGAGATGAGATCACTTGCAAATGACTAACGGATGCTTCACATGTGGTAAAAAGAATCACATGATCAAGAAATGTCCTATGTGGGAAATCGAGTGGATTAAGGAGAGATCTAAAAGAAGAAACAGAAAGAAAGAACATGTTCATGATAAGAGGAAATACAACAAAGGGCCATCCAAAAGAATGGTTGCTGCTTGGGAAGAATGTTCAGATGAGGACATTGATGATGAAGATGATGATACTGAACGAGCTCTTATAGCAATTCAAGAATCTAAAGATGAACCTGATGAAGAATTTGAGATAAGTCATCTGGACTTAAAGGATAAAATTAAATTCCTTCTAAAGATAGACTATCAGAACTATTGCTAAATTTAATTGATGAATCTAAGAATATAAGTTTTGAAAAAGAACAGTTGTCAAAAGAGTCTAACTTTTTAAAAGCAAAGTGCAAAACCTGAAAATTAGAGCTTGTGAAATTGAAAAAGAAAATACTGTTTTAAAGAACCAGGTTCATGCACTTGACACAGCTGTCTTAGAACATAGATATGATAATCTGAAATTGAAGTTAGGAACAGGTAAAGAAATAGCTAGTGTCACACAACTCACACTAGAAAAAGATTTAGAAAAGGTAAAAGATGAGCTATAAGAGGGATGAACAGGTAAGAGTCCTAATATAGGATCTGAACAAGGTCAAGTATGAGCTAGGCAGAACTTGTAAATGGAATAGGTCTTTTGATGCACTTTCATGGCTACAAGAACATCATAGTAGGAACAGAAGAGGACTTGGCTTTGGGAACTCTGCACCTAAGTGGGATCCCAAAAGCAAGTACCCCACTCTCCCTGAGAATAAGATTTGCACGTATTGTGGTAACACTAGTCATTATAAAAGTGACTGCACTGCAAAAGAAAAGGCAAGTCAAAAGAACAAAGAATTTGTTCAAGGGAAGAATAGGTTACCAAGTTGCGCTAAAAAGAATTTGATTCATCCTTTTGCCTATAGAAAGGGACCCAAACTAGTTTGGGTTCCGAAGACTAACCTCTGATGTCCTTTTGCAGGTCCAAGTGAAAGGGAGAGGCCAAATATGGTACATGGATAGTGGCTGCTCAAAGCATATGACAGGAAGCAAGAATAAGTTCCTTTCACTTGAGGACCTTAAAGGAGGTAATGTTTCCTTTGAAAATGGAAAAAAAGATGAGATCATTGGGGTTGGAAAGGTAGGAAAGAGTGATTCTCACTCTATTGAGAATGTCTACTTGATAGATGGATTGAAGTGCAATCTAATAAGTGTATCACAATTGTGTGATAGAGGTAACATGGTAGCTTTCACCTCTACAAAATGCTTTGTAATTAATCTTATCACTAACAAGATAGTTTTGCAGGAAAAAAGAGTAAAGAACATATATATTGTGGATCTATCCACACTTTTAAATAATGAACTCACTTACTTATGTGTGTTGGATAATGATCTCCTCCTTTGGCACAAAAGACTTGGACATGCCAGTCTAAGCCAACTCAACAAACTAGTCTCGAAGAACTTGGTGATAGGGCTGCCTAACATTAAATTCAAGGAAGACAAAGTTTGTGAGGCTTGTGCAAGGGGGAAGTAGGTAAGATACTCTTTCAAAATCAAGAAAATGGTAAGCACTACCAGGATGATGGAACTGGTCTATATGGATCTTTGTGGTCCAATGAGAACACTGAGCAAGGGTGGTGAGAGATATGTTATGGTGCTTGTTGATGATTACTCTAGGTTTACTTGGACATTGTTTTTAACATCTAAAGTTGAAACATTTGACATGTTCACTTCTTTTGTCAGAAAAACTCAGAAACAACTAGGTAATCAACTTGTATCAATTAGGTCTGATCATGGTACTGAATTTGAGAATGCTAAATTTGCTGAATTTGTGATGAGCATCACATAAATCATAATATTTCTACTCCTAGGACTCCACAACAAAATGGAGTAGTTGAAAGAAAGAATAGGATATTGGAAGAAATTGCTAGGACTATGCTTCTTTCTAGTAAACTGCCCCATAGTTTCTGGTCAGAAGCTGGGAACACTGCATGCTACATCATAAATAGGTGCATGACTAGACCACTTGTTGAGAAGACTCCCTATGAGTTACTTAAAGGGAGAAATCCAAATATATCCCATCTTAGGGCATTTGGATGAAAGTGCTTTTTGCACAATAATGGTAAAGACTCCCTAGGTAAGTTTGATCCCAGAAGTGATGAGGGAGTATTGTTGGGATATTCATCACATAGTAAAACTTATAAGATTTATAACAAAATAACTATGTGTGTAGAAGAAAGTGTACATGTGATTTTTGGTGAAATTAACATTCTTTCTGAGAGGCAGGAACATGATTATGAAGCAATTGGGCTCGTAAGAAACTCAAATGAAATCATAGCCCAGACTGAAGATGCACCAGAGGAAAGAACATATAATGGAACAGGTCCTTCCACCCAGGGAAACTTGACAGGGGGAACTGAACAACGAGGAATTGATCCTCAAATCTCGAGGGAGCCTGTCCATGAACCTGTTCCTCAGCAACAAAACATTGAAGGAACATCTAGGGAAAATCAGCTGGTTGTGAAACCTTACAAGTATCAAAGTTCTCATCCCATTGAGAACATAATTACTGGTTCAACCTTTGGAATCAAAACCAGATCTTCGTTGAAGAATCTTTGTGATTTTGATGCTTTTTTATCTCTTATTGAACCTAAAAATGTTGCTGAAGCTTCACAATGTAGACTGGGCAAGATGAACTCAACCAATTTGAGAGAAGTCAATTTTTGCATCTGGAACCTAGACCTAAGGACAGATTAGTAATTGGCACAAAATGGGTCTTCAGAAATAAACTTGATGAAGATGGAATAGTTACAAGGAACAAGGCAAGATTGGTGGTTCAAGGATATAGTCAAGAGGAGGGCATAATTTATGATGAGACTTTTGCTCCAGTTGCAAGATTGGAGGCAATTAGACTCCTTATAGACTTTGCTACTTATATGGAATTCACTCTCCATCAGATGGATGGCAAGAGTGCCTTCCTCGATGGCTGTCTAAAGGAAGAAGTGTTTGTCAAGCAACCTTCGGGCTTTGAAAGCAAGGAATGTCCTGATCATGTGTACAAACTTGACAAGGTACTTTATGGGCTCAAGCAGGCTCCAAGAGTATGGTATGAAAGATTGTCAAAATTCTTTCTTGAGCATGGCTACAAGAGAGGTAAAATTGACAATACTTTATTCTTGAAAGAAAAAGGTAAAGATCTCTTGGTAGTTCAGATATATGTTGATGATATAATCTTTGGAGAAACTACTGATAAGTTAAGTAAAGAATTTTCTAAACTAATGGGAAATGAATGTGAAATGAGTATGATGGGTGAGCTTAATTTCTTCTTAGGCTTACAAATTAAACAAAATTCAAATGGAACTATGATCCATCAGCAGAAGTATGTGAAGGAGTTGCTTAAAAGGTCTAAAATGGAAGATCCCAAAGAAATTGACACTCCTATAGCAACAACCACAAAATTGGATGTAGATGAACTTGGTTCATCTGTTGATCAGAAGTTGTATAGGGGAATGATTGGCTCCTTGTTATATCTCACTGCTAATAGACCTGACATTGTTTTTAGTGTAGGACTTTGTGCTAGATTTCAGGCAAATCCAAAAGAGTCTCACTTGACTGCTGTTAAGAGGATCTTGAGATACCTAAAAGGTACCACTGACCTTTGTCTATGGTATCTAAAAGGTAGTAATTTCAACTTCGTGGGATATGCTGATGCTGATTATGCAGGTTTTCGTGTGGATAGAAAAATCACCCCAGGTATGGCACATTTTCTTGGCTCATGTCTTATGTCTTGGGCCACCAAAAAGCAAAATTCTGTGGCCTTATTTACTGCTGAAGTTGAGTATGTTGTTGCTGCCTCATGTTGTGCTCAATTATTATGGATCAAACAGCAATTAATAGATTTTTGAATTGATGTAGCTTGTATCCCCATTTTTTGTGATAACACTAGTGCAATTAGTATGACTAAGCACATAGATGTTGGGCATCGTTTTCAAAGGGATAATTTTGAGAGGTGTTGATCACTATGGAATTTGGTGCTACTGGTAAGGAAATTGCTGACATCTTCACAAAAGTTTTGAGTAGGGATCATTTTGAAAGGAACAAGTTAGAATTAGGGATGATTAATATCACCTAAAAGAAACCGGTTCTAACTCTAAATGATTGCACGCAACACAATGGCTAGTAGAGAACAAGCTAAGAAATTGAATGAGGTGCTACAAGCTAGTCAAGCAGAAGAACCCTAAAAGTCTGATGAGTTCTTCATGTCTGTGACTGAGGGGGAAGAACTAGTTCATCTGAAACTGAACAGGTAACCTCTAGGTTAAAAACTTATGATGTTGCTTCTGAAATTGCTGAGAGTCCCGAAAATAGGTTTGTGTTGGTTGGTTCGATTGCTGGTGTAGAAACTGGGAAAAATTGGTGGTAAAAATAAAAAAATAAAAAAAAAAGAGAGTGAGGGTGTTGAAGTAGATGTGAGGGGAAAGGGAGAAGAAAGAGTGGTTGGATCTCCTTCACCCACTTTTGTTGGTTTGACTGAAGAAGCTGGAGCAATGATTGTATTAAGTGATGAGATTAGTGATAGTGAGAAAACTATGAATGAAAGTATGGGATTGAATCACAGGAGATAGGTGATTATTCTGGTGATAGAAGTGCAGCAGATGGGCTGGTTAGGTTAAGGAAACGGTTTCATGAACCAGTTCCTTTTCTTGCTAAAATAGACAAGAGTCCTGATCTGTTGCAAAAGGTGTCAGATAGTTACAATCAAAAGAAGAAGAACAAAGTTGGAAAAACTACAGGAAAGGGCATTGGTGGCACTAAGAGAAAGAGTGCTCCTTCAATCCCTGTAGCAACTTCTCTCACAAGAGGAAGAACTACGAGAAGCTAGAAGAAACAGAGTGAGGCCTATGTAAAAAGAGCCTTAGCTGAGAAAACCAAGAAAGTCACTTGAAAAAAAAAACTGGTAAGCCAAGTGGAGTAGTCCAGATTGGGGAGATGAACCTGGTTCTTGAAGATGAATATGAGGATGTGGAAGTATCCACACCTAGTGCCAAAAAGAGAAAGACTTCTCAAAAGAATTCTCGAGAAATAGAGGCTGAGGCTGAAGGCTCAATTGTGTCTAAAAGAACTAGGTGTGCCAAAAGGAGCAAGGAGCTCAAATAGTGGAAGAAAATGACTAAGGATGCTGAGATTGAAAGGCTGAAGAAAAGATTGGCTGAAGTAGAGGCTGCGAGAGACTCTCTCAAGTGTGAGCAAAGTAAAAGGAAAACAATGATAATATTCTTCAAGACAAGTTGAAACTACTTCAAGCCAAGAACCAAGAACTAGGTCCTTCCCAGTTTTAAACCCTTCCTAAGCCTATTTTGTAACCAGTAACCCAAGTGGGATGTTTTTTGTTTTCTGCTCATGGTTCTATGTTTTTATTTCTTATTATGCCTTGTGGTAGGATCTTATCAATCAATGAAATTCACTGCTTTTGCTCTAATTGTCTGTTGATATTTCTGAGATGGCTAATATCCTTAGATTGAAAAAGAGCAAATTGAAATCATGATTGCACTTAAAGTAGCCCTAGTGGCCATGGGTGATATCTGTTAAAATCTGGTTAATTACCTTAATTATGCAACTTTTCGATGATGCCAAAAGGGGGAAGATAAGGTGTGCTTTTGCTTTGGACTGTGATGTTTATAACCTAATGAACCTGGTCCTTGATGATTTTGGACTTCAAATAAAAAGTGTTCTAACATTGTGTTGATGTTGAGTTGAGTTGAAATAGGTTTCATGCTTATGAAAAAAACTGAGTTTATCATCATCAAAAAGGGGGAATCTGTTGACCTGAGTGGTTTTGATTTTGATGATTGAAAAAGGAACACATGCATGAACCAGGTCCATGAACAGTGAACACAAGTGACGGGCAGAATCAAGCAAAAGGCATGCACGTGAAAGGGATAAGTATATAATGGTTATTTCTGATAATTCCTAAACGAAAAGGTTGCATATTTGATAAGGAGCATGACTCCTTACTTGAAGAGAACTCTATCCAAGATAAGGAAAGAGTTAGAAATTGAAGATAACTAGAACTCTTCCACGAGTGTGATCCTAAAGCTACACGAACCAGATTGAAGAGCTAGTTTCATAAAGAGTTTTATGTGTCTTTCTTTATTTCTAGTTCAAAGTGTAGTAGGCGTTTTGAGTTATACCTTTCAGCCTTCTTAGAAGTAAACTATACTAGGTACATGAGTTGTATCTTTCAAGTTAGAGTTAACTTGAAGTAGTCGCAACAGCCTGTAGCGTGTTGCTATAAGGGTTTGAGTTAATCCTTAGGTTTGCAAGAGGTTGTAAACTCTAGTTGTATTGTTCAAGTTAGTTAGAGTTAACTTGAAGCGGTCGCAACAGCTTGTGGCTGGTTGCTACAAGGGTTAGAGGTAATCCTTAGGTTTGCAAGAGTTTGTAAACTTTGTTGTTGGCTCAGAGTTGTAGTGAAGCGTTTGGAGAAAATCCTACTTGGTAGTACGTCGTGGTTTTTTCACCTTTTGAGCTGGGTGTTTTTCACGTAAAAATCCTTATGTTCTTTACTTTCTGCATTATTTATTCCGCAACTGTAGTGTAAGAAACACATAGAAGAACGAGGTCCTTCGATAATCCAGTGCACGCAAAAATCAAGCACCACAGAAATCACCTCTCCCCTCTTGTGTGATATTGAAGTATAAAACATCAATTGTCACTGCTAGAAAACAATTTAACTCTATTCCTGATCAATCCAATCTCTAAATTCAATTCCAGTTTTGATCAATCCAATCTCTAAATTTATCTCCAGTTCTGATCAATCCAATCTCTAGTTAAAAAACACGTGAATTTTTCGTGTTTTACCATGAGTGTACTTGCTCGTTCAAATCTAAAGCTCAACCATACTTGAAGTTTCGTGAATGCAATAAAATAGCTTCAAGTTGATTTACCATCAATTTGAATTATTAAAGATAAGTTAACAACAAGAAACTATACATGACAGGTTGATCGAAAGGAAGGGGCGAAAATAAATTGGTTAAAATATATGGTAGTATTCACTGCCAAAGAAAAAAAATAATAACATAAAGTGAAGTAAGTATACATTAAAGACTTAAAAAGTATATGGTATAAAAGGAAAAAATTTGAATACGTCATACATGATATGCAGAATTACGGAAAAAATAGAATTCAATAAAAATATTAGAGATATAATTGATATCCATTAATAAAAAAGGTCATGATTTTAAAATCTCATGGCATGGTCAATGTATTGAGCTTTTTAAATAGAGCTGCCATTAAGTGGAAAACATATTTTAAATAGATGAAATTGTGTTTGGTTGTATACCAAAAGGATTCAAAATTGTAACTGAGAAATTTTTTTAATTCCATGTAACTTCTGCTTTGGGAGACTCTTCGAACAAGAGTCAGAATCGATATTGTCCTAATCAACAAAAAAATTCAATTTGGATTCAACTCCTAGTATTTGGTAGAATAAAAAAATTTAATACAATTTTATTCAATATAGAGTTATATATCTAAAAGAATAATTTCACTTTTAAAGGATATAACTGTCGTTTAATATTTCGAAGTATCGTCAATTAACATTTAGCGTTTTAATATTCGTGTGATTCTGTAGAACTTTGGGTATGTATGTCTCCAATTTGTTCTCTCTTAAGTATTTCGCAAGTGAATAATCGGTGATTGAATGTAAGGATTCATGTTAGAAATTTTTTCATTAATTATTCGTTTCCTACATTGAATTAAATAAACTCGATAAAAATCACTAACCCAGAAGGAAGAAATAGTTTTTAGAGTAAGAAAATATTCTGTAAGTTCCTAACTAAATATATAAAAGGTATCGAAGAACTTTCCTAATATTCTATTGTGGAATGAAAAATATCTATTCAAGAAGGAATCATGATATTTTATTCGAATGAAAAAATATTAGTATTTATATAAAATTTCCTAACATGAAATAAAAACAAATCACTTTCCAGAAATGAACAAAAATTATATGAAATTCCTACACAATAAAAAGGTAAAAAAGAGTTCTTAAAATTCCTAATGTAAATAAGTAAGAAAAAAAAGCTTCCCGAGAAGGAATCTCCTATTCTACCACAAAATTACATATTTACATATTTGTTGCAATTAGGAACAACAATTTTTTCTAAAAGAAAATTATTGACGCCTTTCTAGTCCAGGTAGGATCTACTTTGTAGGCCGGTGTATGTGTAGTTTAAATCGAAAAAGAACTCCATCATTTGATAATTTACAGTTAGATCCTTAAATTATACAAATACTTAAAGGCATAAAAGTTAATCAATATTTTAGAGATATTTTAGTCATTCAATATTTAGCATAAATTATTTGTGCTTTTATAATAATATAAATATAGATATAGATATAGATAGACAGACGAAGATAGAATCATCGGGCACCTCTCTTTTCTTAATCATCGCAAATGAAATTATCTCATTGGCAGCTTCCTATTCTTGTACATATCGATTCCATGTTACGACATAGTATTAAACTACGTAATTATCACATATTATATACAAAATATAAAAAAATTCTATGCTGTCAATGTATATAAGATAATTCTAAATAGCTTAGAGGACAAAAGTTTCAAATTTCATATAGATGGCTCCCCATGTAAAACGGATAAGGTTTTGTATGAAGAGAAAATCGCTAAATAGAAGTGAGCGAAGGAGAGTACT
The DNA here is from genome assembly GCA_002018475.1 of Nicotiana obtusifolia. NCBI lineage: Eukaryota > Viridiplantae > Streptophyta > Magnoliopsida > Solanales > Solanaceae > Nicotiana > Nicotiana obtusifolia. Next base: position 127,256 of record MCJB01026728.1, on the reverse strand, counting down.
CAATCTGTATCAGTCATCTTCAAATGACTTGCTCCGTAGCAATACTAAATTCAATTCCCAGTCCTTATTGTGAATGTTCTCCGCGGAGTTTATTTAACTGGGATTTTGGTAATAAAAAGACTGATGATAAGCCACAAGTTAGATACCATGATCTTGATCTTCCTTTCCCTCCTTCCCTTGTCAGCAAAACATTCTTAAAAGGTATATCTTTCATTCTTTCTCCATATAATTCATATAAAGAATTCCAACAAGAAATGAAAAGAAAACCTTAGTTGGACTGAAGATCCAGAATTTAGAGACTATAGATTTGGCGCTGACTTCTTTATTTTTTGTTTACAACAACAACAAACCTAGTGTAATTTCACTTGTGGGGTTTAGTGTGATTCGTGACATAAGGTAGTGTGTCCGCATACCTTATCTACTCCTACCTTATTATGGATATTCTTTATTTCTTGTTTCTCTGATGATAATCACACAGGAAGGGAACTGAAGTGCTGCTATAAGGCATCAGTGGATGGATTTACTGCAACTGAATTTCACAACAACAGTGATTTCAAAGGACCATGTGTGATTATTGGCTATACAACAAAGGACTTTAAGTTTGGAGCATTTAATCCAGAAGGCTACAGAAGTACAGATGATTATTATGACACTTTTGATGCATTTCTCTTTTACTGGGCTGAAGATGAACAACAACCAATAATCTTGCCTAAAGTAGGGGGAAGTGGTGCCGCTCTTTTTGATTATGCTAGAGGTGGGCCACAGTTTGGTGCTGATGGATTGCTAATTGGACCCCCATTAGCTCCTGTCATGGGTGGATTTGCAGGTCCTGATACTAATTCTGGGATTGGTGATTTAAGGCAAGCTAAGTCAAGATTGGGACTTTCTTATGCTAAAAGGCCAGATGGTAAAGAGTCATTGTTTGGAGATGAATCTAAGGCTGAACTCGATGAAGTTCTTGTATTTTGTAGTCCTCAAATTGCTAGCTTATACTGACTCAATTTTGGCAAGAACGGATGCCATAGCCTTTGGGAAATCACTCTCAGTGATCATGAGGTGACTTATGTATTAGTACTATACTGGGTCTTAAAATGTAGCAGTGTAAGTTTTACTTTTTGTATAGAAATAGGCTGCAACAGGATTTTTATTCTGTGTTTCTCATTTAATTTATTAGCTTTCTCAAGTTATTCACTAAGACCATCAGTGATTGCCTAATGAGTCAAACATGTTAGTGCCATTATATACATCTGGTACATTTATATTTTCAATAATATATGTACATAGATATTACTGAATTTTTTTTTGGCAAAGGTTGTTCGGGTGGTGCTGTGTGTTATTCACCCCTGCTGTGAGCTAGCAGCTACAGTCAATAGCTAGTTTGGACAGAGTATACTTTCTTGGCTTGCGAAGTATCTGGTTTACTAATGATGGAGATGTTTCCCGTTACCTGTAACTAATGATATTGCCACCTGCATATCAGCATTTCTCAATAAGCCAAAGTGGAGCATTACTTTAAAGCACAGGCCAAGAGGAGTACATGAAAGGAAAAGCATAGATAAGTCCATAAAGGGTATCTGGTTTTATTGTAGGATTATTTGCTAAGTGATAAAGGGGCTAAGGTGGGATTAGCAAGGATTAAGACAATTATCCTTTATCGATCATAGAATTATCTTCCAGGCATCTTTTTGAAGATCTTGTGAAGTAACGCCTGGAACTTGATGGTTCTTCACTGCTATGTTCCTTTCCCTTTGGACTGAGAGATGTAATCCGCAACTTTAGTCTGGAAATGTCATTAGTGATCTTTTCTCTGATGATTTCATATGGCGTTTGATATTCCTTTGCTGCTTCCCGGACTCTTTCCCAGTGAGGATGGGTATTGGTATAATTCCAGCTTGCCCATTCTTTTGGCCATATCTCTTTTGGGATGCACCTATTTTGCTGAAAAATGATTCTTTGTGCCTCGCTATACTCTTCCTCCATTGATAAAATGGACAGGGGAAATTTCCACCAGAATGATGCCTCGGCTTGCGCCTAGACTTTTCCATTAATGATCTTTACTGGTCTATGAAACATGAATAATTTTGTTGTATAGGAATCACTGAAACATTTCGTCCAATATCTTCTAGGCTTGAACCATAGTAAAAATACTCTAAGGGCTGGTGCAATGGTATCAAAATCCTTGAAGACGTTGCATTTGAATTCCATGAAAATATAATATTGATGGCACAGGTACCAGAAAAATCATAGTAGTTCTTGTGGAAAATCCTTGGCTTGAGCTATGAATATATGGCAGAATGGATATTCTGGATTGACGCCAAAAGGTTTGAGAATGGATCCTCCATATTGCCGGAAGACTTGGAGCTCATAATAAGTTCTTCTTTCCATAACAATTGAAGGATCAAAGGGATCCATGAGGTTGAACAACTCCGGTGGATGATCTGTTGGCTTCAATGAACTAGTTCCCGGTGTATTTGAAAACATAAAGATGTGACTGTTTGGCTTCAGTTTTGCTGGGGAAAATCTTTTTGAGAATTCTTTCGGTCGCGATAAAAAATCTGCGAGAATATTATCCTTTCCTTTCAGGTGCTTGACTTGAAACTTGTATGGAGAGAACCATTGTGCCCACCTGAGAATCTGAGGATTAAGGATAATTTTTGAATTTATCCGGATCATTTTGGGAAAGCCTTCATATCCATTTCTACTAGAAATTCTGTATGGATAAGGAAGAAATTGAATTTCTTGATTCCATTCTTTACTGCAAGGATTTCTTTGAAGGTGGAGTGATAATATTGCTCGGCATCTTTAAACTTTTCACTGGCGTATCCGCATATTTTCTGCTGGCCATCTTTTTCTTCAAATAGAACAGCACTCCAATATTCATGGCTGGCATCAGTTTGCAGTATCTTTTTTCCATCTGAAGGGATGTAGAGATACTTGACATTTTTACATATCTCCTTTATTTTTCTGACTGCTTCATCCTGTTTCTCTCCCCATGATGGTGCATTTTTCTTGAGCATTTCTGTGAGCGGTGAAATGTATGTAGAGATGTTTGGGATCTCTTACATAATTTATTACACCCAAGAACTGTTGGATCTGCTTTGTTGTGAGGTTGGTATCTGGAAATTTAAGTAATTCCTGACATATATGCGGTCCTGGATTGTATTCACCTTGGGCAAAATACATTCCGAGAAAATCAATCTCTTTTTGAGCAAGAACCATCTTTTTTGCTGAGAGCATGATTCCGTATTGTGCTACTAATGGCTCAAATTGACGAAGCAAGTTGACATGTTCTTCCAATGTATCACTAAATAACAGGATGTCATCAATGTAAACTAAGGAGGTATGGAGGATGATTGGAAGATTTTTATCATGGCTTTTTGGAACAAGGAGGGTGCAGTTTTCAACACGAAGGGCATGACTTTCCACTGGAAGTGATGATCGGGGATGCAAAATCCCGTTTTGGGTCGTTCTTTAGGGTGGATTCCCAATTGCCAAAATCCAGATTTTAAATCAAACTTGAAAAAGTATTTGGCCTTGGCTAAGTGGGAGAAAAGAGTGAGTTTATTTGGGATGAGGAATTTATCATCTTGGAGGAAATGGTTTAGTGGCTGGTAATTAATAACTAACCTGAGTTTTCCTCTTGTCTACTCAACTCTTTTGTTGACATAAAATGCTTCGCATCCCCATTGTGAATCCGATGGCTCTATCACATCAAATTCCAAAAGTACTTCGCATTCTTTCTTTGCAAGCTGAAGATGATCTGGATTCATGCCTGAATGACTGGCTTTTGTCGGATTGATGTTTTCATTTTTCTTGAAAGGGAGCTTGATAAAAATCCTTGTGGGATTCAGCACATGAATGTTCAATGAGATTCTGCTCGATCTCTTTGATCTGTTCGTCATTGGTGATTTGGAATAGCCTTGGAATCTCAGAATAAGGTCTGAACTGCTTTTTAAAAGCTATCCTGTTAGCCTTGATCTGGAGTTGATCTCTAAGTTGCCTGTAAATGTCGAATCTAATAATAAGATCTTTTCCTGGCACATCAGATCCTAGCAGCTTGGTTCTGTACTTCAATGCTGGAAAGAACTCAATTGTGACCGGGTGCTTTGTAATGACAATTGTGGTTAAGATTGCATTTGATGCAGTGTTGAAATCTTTAAAATGCGGCACCCATTGATCTTCAGGGAGAACAACAGGATTTATGAGTGAGGATGCAGCTCCGGTGTCGATGAAAGCGATAGCTCGAGCTGGTTTATCCCATTTGGTTGAATAGACTTTGAGTTCTATTTGAGGAACGACTGTGAGAGCATTGATCTCTTCTCGGGCTTCGATCACTGGTTTTGATATTTGGTACTGATCATTGCCTTGATCTTCATTGATATCGAGAGAGAATATAGTTTCTTCATTGGGTTCGTCATCTGCAGAGAATATGGATTCAAGGTCCTCCTCTTTTCCAAGATGTATGCCAGTGTAATCTTCAATTTCTTCAAGGAGTTTGATAGATCTTCTTGATTGGGGATAATTTTTTGCGAAATGTCCAATCTTATGGCAAATAAAGCATCTGTCCTTCCTGTGAAATTTCCTAGCCTTCTGCGTCTGAAATATTTTGTGCGTCTCTTGGATCTTGATTTTTCATCTGGAATTTTTGGCCATCTGAATCTCCTGAATTTTTTTCGTCGTCTAGACGTGCTGCAGGAACATCCTGATCCGGTGATTAGATCAGTTTTGCGGCATGCTTTATCAAGCGCTGGATTGTGCTGGATAATTTGCTTTAGGTCTGATCGCTTTGTACAAATGTCATCCAATGCGACGAAAATAGCCTGTCTGATGTAACCAATTTGTGGGATGGTTATGGACTGGAATTTTTCTTCAATGATGGTCATGGCTCGGCTTGCCAGCAACTTTGGAAGGGAAGAGACGAAGGCTTGCTTCAGATTGATGTCTCTGCCGATTTCAAAGTATATCTTGGCCATTTTTTGAAAATGTCTATCAATATCATTTTTGTCGAATGACACACACTTCATCTCGAAGAGTTGTCTTCGCATTTTCTCCTATCTTTGGCCAGTATCTCCGCAGAAAACTTCATGTAGGATTCGGATGTTGAAGGCAAAATCTTGGGAAGTGAGAAAAGTATTTTTGTCTTGAAATCCAAGTGAGTTTCACCAATCTCTGAGGATTCCTGAGAATCATGAAGTGAGTTCTGACGGGATGACATACTTTTCTCGTTCTGCTAAATTTTTGGTCACCATCCAAGTATAGAAGTCTTGGATCCTTTGAGGCCATTTTGAAACCTTGACGTCGTCTAAGGTGAAAGTATGAAAGCCGGTTCCAACTGTCTTGGACGCCATGGGCTCATATCTTCTTTCTGGGATTGGCTCATCTGTCATTCCTTCTTGTTCGTCATCTACTTCAGATACTTCTGGCTCTCTTGGCTGGTTTACAAATATTGGAGGATTGTCATCTTCGGAAGAGTTTGTTGTGGATTCATTGCTTGATTGAGTGCTATCTTCCATTGATTCATCTTCTGATGAATTCAGAGATTCTGACCGTGGAGTATCTTCTTCTGATATGCATCTTGGCTGGGAGACATAGAGGTCTGGAGCCTTCTGGTCAGAAATCATCAGATTTTCGGGGTTGGACCCTTTTGAGCTTTCTCCTTGGTCTCGCCGTTTCTTCGTTTGTTTCTGTGCTGCAATTGCATCTTTTCTTTCCCAAACCAATTTTGCAATATCAAACTCCTGTTCTTCTTTTACGGGTTGGGTGAAAGAGAATGGATTTTGTGAGGCAGATAGAAAAGTAGAAAAAGTATTGTCTAATTTAGGTGGGGAATATGGTTGTGGAGACATAAGGAAGAAAGTAGGTTTTGAAGGGACAACCGGGGTTGTTTGTGGCTTAAAGTGGTCATTTCTTAAGAGCTGAATCTGTTCTTTGAGGGAAACCGTCTCTTTTTGTTGTTGTTGGAAAAATTGGAAAAGTGAAGTTCCTGGTGGACAAATCTCATATTGTAAATTTGCCAACCTTAGTTCCAACGTTTTGATAAGTCCTTCATGGCGAGACGATGTTTGCTCCATCTTTTTCTCAATTGTTTCCACCTTGCTCATCATTTTGTTGTGTATGGGCCACGTTCTTTATGGTGTTGCCAATGTTGGTCAGTACCTTGTTTTGGCAGATGGAGTTTTCGGATTGCCAGTTTATTGTTGCCTCGATGTCACTTGTTGGGGGTTTTTCTCCAGTAGGCAGCACTACGTTTTTCTTGGGAATTTTTGGAGCATGGCTTATACCCTCCTTTTCAAAAGGTTGTAGTGAAGGAAAGTCGTGGGTATGACTGGAGCTTGAAGGACTTAGCATGAATATCTGTGGTTGTGGGGGATTTGTGATTTTTGGAATTGGTGAAGTTTTAGGTTCAGGTGGCTTTTTGGGTTGTGAGGTATGGACTGGTGGTGAATTGGGTTTGGTTGTGGTTTCACTATCCTCCCAACTTGGAGTGAATTTTTCTGGTAATTTTGGCCATTCCCGGGGTTTGTAACTGACAAGAAATTCATATTTACCTGAACGACTTA
>MCJB01026728.1:0-120591 GCA_002018475.1 Nicotiana obtusifolia | reverse complement strand
TTTTGGTTTGGTTTTGTTGAGGCCGAACCTTTCCCCATGACGCTGGTGGTGTTCATAATATTCTCCATTTGGATCTTCTAAACAGTCTTGACAGTCGCAATCAAGATCCCAAGGGCAGTGTCCAGTAAAGAGGCATTTGAACCACCAAGTATTCTTTCAATTTTTGTCAAAACTTTGACACCAGTCATGTTCTTCCATGATGCTTTGTATATTCCAAAAAAGTTCTTCATCAGGTTCAGGGTATGTATCTGTTGTATCTATGGGTTGGATCATTTGGCAAGAAAATATAGTTTTATTGGGTTTTTTGAGGTGGGAATGGTCGAAGCTTATGCAAACAGTTTTGTCATTTCTTTTGGTAAAAGTTGGTTCACCAGATTGTAGGGATTCCTCCGGTTCTCTGAACTTTTCATAATTTATGATCCAGGAATCAGGAAGAATTTTGACAAGTTCATCTCTTGAAATTTGTCTGGGTATTTGGGTGCACATGGTGTTTTCTTTAGTAGCATCAATATTTAGGAGTAAAGCATTTTCTCCTCCGGGAAGGCAAACATCCATGGCATGATTTTGGACTCGCCATGCCATTTGGTGATGAAGAGTGGCTTGGATGGAATCTTTGGCTTGAGGGGCTCCTTGGATTTGGACTTGAATTTTTAGTGCTTCGGTTAGGTATGGATCATAAAGGGACATGTTGAAGTTTGGAAAGATTGTTATGAAGACAGTCCCAGCATTCAGCGTAACTTCTGCAGTACCCAAATTTGCATGTTGGTACTCTAAATATCTTCTATCTAGAAAAGAAAGTCGAGCTACCATCGACTGACTTTTTCTTCCGTGATATGTTAAAGCGATTCAGATAGCACCAAAATGGATATGGGTAAATCCATGTTCTCTCCATTGCCTGGGAAAATCATCTGGGATTTGAAGAGTAATAAATTGTTCCTCTCGGGTGGCAAGGATAGGATGCTGGTCAAGTTTTGAGGCAGCAACATATTCCTTGACTCCTTTTGGTCTGTGGTGAACAAGGGAACAAATTTGTGTCCAGGGTGCAAATGATTTTTTGCCAAATACTGAGTAAGGGTTTATAAGAGGTAGTTCGGTGGAAGACACCTTTTGTTCATCTGGTAGGATATCTACTTCATAGAGGTAATCATATTTTTTGGACAAGGTTTTATACAGAGTAGGGGACATATTCATTTTTGCTAAGGAAGATGATGATGGAAATGACTCAGACATATTTGGTAAACTGTTCCTCCCTCCGAAAGGATGGGCTGGCTCTGATACCACAGTATAGAAGAAAGCAAGGGACTCCGTGAAAGCAAGCTTAACCATAGGTACGAAACCACAGTACATGATCAAATTTGCAGAGAGATGTAAGTACACTGTGGTAGGAAAATTACTCAACACCATGCCAAGAATGGAGGTGATTAGAAAGAGCTTCATAGCCCAGACTGAACTTAGAGGTGGTGTTAAAATAGCACACTTCAATGCTAGAACTGTTTACATTGATCTGGACAATGAATATGATCGTGCCACAATTTGGACTAAGCAGTACATGTACATCCAAGGACAACTGATGAAGTTGGAGGCTTAGAATCCTGCCTTTAAACCTAATGAAGACTCACCATTGTACCTATATGGATTGTCATCCCAGAACTTCCTTGGCACTTGTACTATATGGAGATCTTAACCCCACTGCTATCACCTATTGGCAAAGCTCTCTTCTTAGACCTTGCCTCTTTTCTAAAAACCAGAGGTAGTGTTGCCAAGATTAAAATGCAGATGGACCTCACTAAAGATAGACCTACACATGTATGGCTGGGCTATGATGAAGATGTTAATGGTGAGGGGAAATGGCTAGAGTTCCAATATGATAATCTCCCTGAATACTACATATACTGCAAACACCAAGGTCATGCTATCCACACTTGTCAAACTAAATTGAAGAAAGAGGAACACCAGAGGAAAAAGGATGAAGCAGCAACTGTCACCAACACCCCACAGCTCTCCACTCAAATTTCCACCAAAGATAGTCAGACAACAGGTCCTCAAAAGATAAGAATTCAGAATCCTACACCACAGGTAGTAGCAAAGGATCACAATGGCCAAACAGCAGAGGAATCTCAGAGAAGTGTAGAACATCAAACAGCAGGAGCCCCTCCTTCAAATGATGAATGGCAAACACAAAAGAAACAACTCTTCAAAGGAACCTCCCAAACCAGCAAGAAGCAGCAATGAATTTATCTACCAAAGCATAATGTACCACAACCTGTTGTTGCATCCAATCTGTCACTCAACAAGATCACACAGCCAAGTACTAGCTCTACTCCTCATCAGGTTACCTCAGAAATAATGGCCTAGACCAATACTTCTGGGGCGCAAAAACTTGTATCCCACCCCCCACATCCCCCCTATCAATTCTGCTGTCAATGAAGTTATTGGAGGAATGGAATTTTGTCAGGAGAAACCTAGATCAATACAGGTTGGGGCACCTTTTGGGACTGGGATTCCTCATGTTTTGCATGAGTATGCAAATGCACAATTGACTGACCATAGGATGGACCAACCTCCCACCTCTGCACATGTCCCAGTTGATAACACAGATATATAATAAGCTATTACAAGGAAAGAAGATGTTTGTGAGTTAAGCAGCTCAGATAAAGACCCACCAGATCAACACAATGAGGCTACAAGGAGACTCATGAAAGGAAAAGCTCCTGCAGTTGCAAACTTCAGCATACAATCCCCAAAATCCAAAAATAAACCAAGCCAGAAGAAAAGAAAGGCCATGAGAAAACAAAACATAGGGATCATTCACCAAAAAACTGAAGCACTCTGCACTGATCTTTCCAAATGGTCAAGGCAAGAATATGGTGACATTTTCCAAAAAGCAAAGGAAATTTGAGAAAAACTCAGAAAAGCAGAGGAAACCTGGGCACAATCTAATAAAGAGACAGATAGAGTCACAGCCCATGAACTCAAGGCTCAACATGTTAGACACTTGAAGATTGAAGAAGCTGTGCTTAAATAGAAAACTTAGTTGCAATGGTTCAAAGAAGGAGATGCAAATTCCGAATACTTTCACAGCTTGATCAGAGGCAAGAGAAGGAAGCTTTATATCCATAAAATTAAAAATGAGGATGATGATTGGATATATGAAGATGAAGCAATTGGTGAAGCAGCTTGTGATTACTTCCACAACTTATTCACTGATACTGGGGGAACAATTAGGAAAGACCTCTTATCCTGCATACCAACATTGATTACAGAGTCAGACAATGCCACTCTTAACAAAGAACCTACCCTACAAGAACTCAAAAATATTGTTTTTGCAATGAATCCCACCAGTGCTACTGGTCCTGATGGCCTTAATGGAAAGTTCTTCCAACACTGTTGGGAAATCATACAATATGATCTTCTCAATGTGATAAATACCTTTTTCTGTGGTCAATCACTTCCCAGATATATGACACAGGCATGTTTGGTGTTACTTCCCAAGGTGGAATTCCCTAATACTCTAGCTGAATTCAGACCAATTAGTTTGAGTAACTTCATCAACAAGATCATATCCAAGCTCATAGGTTCCAGACTGGCAACTATACTCCCTAGAATCATCTCTCCTAACCAAACTGGCTTTGTAAAAGGCAGAAGTGCTGCTGAGAACATTATGCTTGCACAGGAGATTGTCTAAGGAATCAAAAAACCAAATGTAGGTGCAAATGTAGTGATCAAGTTGGATATGGCAAAAGCATATGACAGGGTTTCATGGTCTTTCACCTGCATCATGATGAGAAGGATGGGCTTCAGTGAATAAATCATTGACATGGTGTGGAAAACACTATCCAACAATTGGTATTCTGTAATTGTTAATGGCACAAGATATGGTTTTTTCCACTAAACAAGAGGCCTCATACAAAGTGACCCACTATCTCCCTCATTATTCATATTAGGGGCTGAACTGCTTTCAAGAATGCTGAATAATCTCACACATGACCAGTTCTTCAATGGTTTCTATATGGAAAAAAGGGGACCTCAGATCACACACTTGAGCTTTGCTGATGATGTGATCATTTTCATATCTGGATGTAGGAAATCACTGCAAAAAGTTATGAAAGTTCTTCATAACTATGAGCAGACATCTAGTTAACAAATCAACAAAAACAAAAGTCACTTTCTCACTGCCCCTTCTGCTTTTCAGTACACAATCAAAAGAATTCAGCAGATAACTGGTTTTACCAGGAAGGAATCCCCTATCACCTACTTAGGTTGCCCTCTCTACAATGGCAGGAAAAGAATTGTCCACTTTAATAATCTCATCTCCAAAGTGGTTAGCAGGATCAAAGGTTGGCAAGGTAGACTGCTATCATATGGAGGCAGATTAACTTTGATCAAACATGTCGTTCAATCACTTCCTATACATCTTTTATCAGCTATATCACCACCAAATATTATCCTAAAGCAAATTGAAAAGGTGGCTACAAATTTCTTCTGGGGTATGAACAATGAAAGAAACAAATACCACTGGGCTTCATGGCCCAAACTATCCTATCCTATGGAAGAAGGTGGTATAGGTTTAAGATCCATACATGACATTTGTAAAGCCATGGAATATAAACAGCGGTGGTGGTTTAGAACAAAACAAACCTTATGGGGCCAGTTCTTTTTTGCCAAATATTGCAAAAGATCACATCCTATATCCAAAAAAATGGAATTTTGGGCAATCCCAAGCATGGAGAATGATGATGATCAACAAGAAAATAGCTGACAACCATATCTACTGGAGATTACATTCAGGGAACTGTAGCTTCTGGTGGGACAATTGGCTTGGCATTGGACACTTAGCTAGTTTCAAGCAAGATGGTGGTAGACCTGACAACATCAAAGTTTCACAACTTTGGAATGATGGAAAATGGGACATACATAAGCTAAACCAAATAGCACCCACGAACATGATACCACACATCATACAAACACAGATTCATCACAACCCCCATCTCCCTGATAGAGCAATATGGCAACCTAATGCCTCAGGTGAATTTTCTTGTGCATCAGCATGGTCTGTCCTGAGAGAAAAGAAGTAGGTCCTTTACACCAATAAAATGACTTGGCATAGGAAAATCCCTTTCAAATTGTCCTTTTGCTTATGGAGAGCTCTGAGAAATAAGATTCCTATAGATGATAGAGTAGCTAAATTTAGATCTCCTACTGTTAACAAATGTGTTTGCTGCATTAAACCAGGGGCTGAGACAGTGGATCACATTTTTAGCACTGGTCAGTTTGCCAGAATCATCTGGAAACATTTCAATGCACCATTGGGCATCCAAAGCTATATGCTACCATTAAGAATGACTTTTATGAAATGGTGGATCCAAAAAAGGGACAATGAAATACAAAAGCTGGTTTAGACACAATGCCAATTATAATCTGTTGGAACCTTTGGAAAAATAGATGTGCTGCTAAATATGGGGAAAATCATCATCTATAACAAGAGTAATTTACTCCATCAACTCTGATCTTATACTATTGCTCAAAGCATCTTATGGCAATATCAAATGGCCAGTTAATTGGTCTGAGATATACCCTGCCACAGAGATGCTGAAACATCATACCATTGTACAGCAGGTCACTTGGCTTAAACCATTCATGGGCTTTGTTAAAGTGAATACAGATGACAGTGCTCTGAGCAATCCTGGGAAAATTGGAGCTGGAATCATTATTAGAGATCATGAAGGGAAATTCATCCATGCTATCTCAAGCCCCTTGGGAGAAGGTACCAATAACCTAGCAGAAGTTGAAGCAGCCTACATTGGTATCAAATGGTGTATTGAGAATGGCTACACTAAAATTCATCTGGAAACTGACTCTCAAATGTTCATTCAGTGGCTAACTGGCAAAGCTGTCTCACCATGGACCTTATGCATGCTAATACAGAAGATCACCACTCTGAAACAGCAATGTGATGATTTGCAATACTCACATGCCTTTGGAGAAGCTAACTGTCCAGCTGATTCCCTCTCAAAATTGAGTCATGGTCTGAGTTCAATGACACATTACAATAATCAATTGGACCTACCTGCCCAAATAAGAGGACAGATATACCTCGACCTCAAAGCCATACCAGCTTTCAGACATAAGAGAGCCAAAGAGATCAACTTTCCACCACATTTGCTCCCTACCAATTCTGATGGAAATGAATAGTAGGAGCATGTGCAAGAAAGCAATACCTGCAATTCAAACCACCATCTCCCAAGAACACAGAAACATCAACAGAGAAAGTATCAATCAGGAACACTCATGGAACAGGGCATAATCTGCACTAACACTTTTTGTGTTCTTTGTGCTTTTGCAGTATATTGCATGTAAGCATGACTGTTCCAGTCCACTAATACACCAATGGATACTCCAGCAACAAGAAAAACATTCTCAAAGCACCAGCAGCACTAGCAGCCCCAGAAATCAGAAATATAAGTCCAAGAAAGAAAACAAAACCACCACTGCTACCACTGAAACCAACATCCTTCTCAACACTGCAGGTAATCAGGATTGGTCTAGTATATTGATGCAGGTGCAATGTGTGGTATTAGCACTTTTAGTGCTCATCCTATTGCACCTTCAACAATCTTTTTGGACCTTCCTCATTGCCCCTTACCATATGATCTTTACAACTTCACAACTGCAGCAACTGTGCAAGACCATCATGATATCCAGCCACAATAGCAGCCATTCAGAGAAAGAAAGATCTACCAAATACCTCAAACATCACATACAGATATAGCCATGTATCATACAATCCTACAGAAGCAGCCCACAACATAGACAATCATCAGTTCAACAGACAATGCAAGTCACATACCATATAACCAATCCTAAATATTCTAGCAATTTAGATTGGACCAAGATAGTACTGCAAGGGCAATGTGTGGTATTAGCACTATCAGTGCTCATTCCATTGCAACTGCAAATACTATCCTGGACCAACTTCATTATCTTTACATACAGGATCCCCACAAGCTCACAACTGCAACAAATCCATATACATTTTAAGCCAGCCAATCAATACTCCAGGTTATTGCCACAATTGCAATGTGTGGTATCAGCACTTCTAGTGCTCATTCTATTGCAATTGCAGCAATCACCATGGCCCCTCCTCCATACCATTTATTACTGGATCAACACAATGCAGTACCTCCACAAGCACCACACAGCCCCACAGCAGCAACAGCAACACCAGCAACAACAGCAACACCAGCAATAACAGCAAGATGGACAGGCACTCATCACCTCAGCAGAGATTACAAGTCACAGAAACACAGCGGAAGCTACAAGCTACAGAAACACAAGATACAGGAACTCAGTAGAAGCAGCACACAAATACACATGAAGAACCTAGGGAATCCAGCAGCCTTAGAAGCACACCAACTAAGCCACTCATATCTATATTGAGGCAGAAGGAGCTACATCCATTAGACATCACATGTAGTACACAAGCTTATCCCATCAACCATTACACCTATAATAGGATTACACACAACCACACAGGAATAGCAAGCCAAAATCTCAATCACCACCTCAGCAGCATTCACCATTGCAGCAGCAGACATCAACAGTAGTCACCACTACAGGAAGACCTTAGGAAACAAACTTACTTTACCTGCAGTGCCTGTTCATCAGCCACATCACTCACTAGAAGATGAAACACCTCTACAAGTATCAAACAGGTAACACACAGCCTCACAATAGCAACAGCAACAGCAGCAGCAGCAGCAACAACAACAACAACAAGGTAGACAGACACTCATCACCTCAGTAACAGCTACAAATCATAGAAGCACAATACAAACTACAAGCTACAGCAACACAAAAAATAGGAACTCAGCACAGGCAGCAGATAGATACACATGAGGAATCTAAGGAATGCAACAACCTTAGAAGCAACCACCATCGCAGCAGTAGAAATCACCAGCAGTCTCCAGTGCAGGAAGAAATTAGAGGCACAAACCTACCTTACCTGCAATGGTCGTCCACTAGATTTTATCAACAGAACACTGCTCAGCATACTACTAACAGCACTCATTGGAAGATGAAGGCAGTTCAACTTTCCATCATATACACCAGACTATGCCAGTACTACTGTCTAGCCACAGGGCACCTTTTTGCTAGCCATCTTCAATTCTGCTTTCTTTGCTATCAATGTCAAAGAAAAGTTAAAGATTGCTACTACTTGTTATCTGACACACAACTTAGAAGATTCCCATCTTTTGTTAGAAATAGATCCTATTGTACATGGAGGATACTATTTCAACCCACTTACTTAGTAGATTTAGGAACATATGTACCTTTTTGTATAGTTGACCTAGATTCACTTCATACTGTTTTTGTACATATGATTGTCTATCGATACTATAAGATAGACAATTATTGCATCATTATAGGTCTAACTTATCATAGCTGTTCAAGCATGTTTGGTCGTCATGCCTTGATGACCAAGAATGTGCACATTCTTTTCTAGGAGGTACGGTTTATGTCCCTCTCCATTACCGTACTTTATGCTGTATTCATGAAAATCAGCCCGGGGCAACATGCCTATTGGAATTTAAAAAAAAAAAGAACCCTAAGTCTCTATGACGCATATACGAATAGGAATTTTAGCGACTCTGAGCCATCTTCAAATGCTTTTGAATCAACTTGACTTTCTCCATAGCCTGATTGACCAAATCGGGTCCTAACAACTCTACTTCGTCAACTTCAGACCAACCAATTGGTGATCTACACCTTCGCCCATACAGAACTTCGTAAGGTGCCATCTTAATATTGGAGTGGTAGTTGTTATTATAAGCAAACTCAATGAGGGGTAGATGATCATCTCAATTACCTTTAAAATCGATAATGCACGTCCTCAACATATCCTCAAGCGTCTGAATGATGCGCTCTGCCTGACCATCTGTCTGAGGATGAAAAGTTGTGCTGAGGTTCACCCTTGTGCCAAATCCTTTTTGAAAGGATTTCCAAAAGTTCGATGTGAAGTGAGCACCACGATCTGATATGATAGACAAAGGAGTCCAATGCAATAGGACAATTTCCTGGATATACAACTTGGCAAAATCCTCTGCTGGATTTGTAGTCTTCACTGGTAAGAAATGAGCTGACTTGGTAAGTCGGTCTACAATCACCCAAATCGAATCATGCTCCCGAAACGAGCAAGGTAAGCCTGTTATGAAGTCCTTGTTTATCATCTCCCATTTCCAAATGGGAATTTCTATACTTTGAGCCAAACCACCAGGGCTTTTACTTGCTAACAATTTGGACACTTAGCCACAAAATCTGCTACGTTCAATTTCATGTCGTTCCACCAATAGATCTCTTTATGATCATGATACATCTTTGTGGAACCTCGGTGAATAGAATACTTGGAATTGTGCGCTTCTGACATAATCCTCTCTCTAACCCCATCTATGTTTAGAAGGCATAGTCTGCCTCTGTATCTCAAAGTACCATCATCTCCCCCTTGTTCAAAAGCCGTAGTCTTGTGTTTGTGAATCCCCTCCTTCAGCTGGAATAAGTAGGGATCACTGAACTGCTTTTCCTTCACTTCGGCTACTAACGAGGATTCAGCCATGTTCTGAAGAACAACGCTACCAACTTCGGAGTCCAAAAGTCGAACTCCTACCAACTTCTCTTGTCTGCTTCAACATGAGCTAAGCTTCCCATAGAACAGCGGCTAAGAGCATCTATTACAACATTTGCTTTCCCGGGATAATAGAGGATATCAACATCATAATCCTTGAGCAGTTCGATCCACCTTCTCTGACGAAGATTCAATTCTCTTTGCTTGAAGATGTACTGCAGACTCTTGTGGTCTGTAAAATTTCAGCATGCACTCTATACCAATAATGGTGCTAGATCTTTAGCACAAATATCACCGCAGCTAACTCAAGATCATGAGTCAGATAATTCTTCTTGTGAGCCTTGAGTTTTCTCGATGCGTAGGTTATGACTTTACCATGCTGCATTAACACACACCCAAGATCAACCCCTGAAGCATCACAATAAACAACAAACCTTTCGGTTCCTTCCGGTAGTGTCAAAACTGGCGCGGAAGTCAACCTCTTCTTTAACTCCTCAAAACTTTTCTCACAGGCATCCGACCACTAAAACTTGACCTTCTTCTGAGGCAATCTAGCCAAAGGGGACGAGATAGAGGAAAGTCCCTCTACGAAACACCTGTAATGGCCTGCTAGACCCAAGAAACATCTTATATTGGATATTGAGGTGAGTCTTGGCCAATTCTTCACTGCCTCTATTTTCTGAATGTCCACCTTCACGCCTTCGCCTGAGATGACATGGCCTAAAAGCGCTACTAATTTCAACCAAAATTCACACTTAGAAAATTTCACATATAACGTGTGATTCTGCAGTGTTTGCAACACAATTCTTAGATGTTCTTCATGGTCCCTCTCGCTACGGGAATAAATCAAAATATCATCAATGAACAGAATAACGAACAAATCAAGATAAGGCTTGAAGACCCTATTCAAAAGGTCCATGAAAGCTGCTGGTACATTCGATAAACCAAACGACATTACCAAAAGTTCAAAATTCCCATAACGAGTCTTAAATGTTGTTTTAGGAATATCACCTACCTTAACCTTCAACTGATGGTACCTCGATCTGAGGTCAATCTTGGAATAACACTAGGCACCCTGAAGTTGATCGAATAAATCATCTATTATGGGAAGAGGGTACATGTTCTTGATGGTGACTTTATTCAACTGACGATAGTCAATGCACATGTGCAAAGACCCATCCTTCTTTCAGAAAAACAAGACCAGTGTGCCCCAAGGTGAGACACTTGGCCTTATAAATCCCTTATCTAGAAGATCTTTCAACTGGACTTTTAGTTCTTTCAACTCTACTGGAGACATTCTATAAGGTGGAATAGATATCGGCTTAGTGCTAGGGAGTAGATCAATTCCAAAGTCAATCTCTTTATCAGGAGGGACTCCGGGAAGATCTTATGGAAACACTTCTAGGAACTCATTTACAATTGGTACTGACTGGAGAGTGGGAATCTGAGCATCTTCATTCCTAACTCAAACAAGTGCTAGATATACCCTTTAGACATCATCTTCTTGGCCTTGAGATAAGAAATAAACCTATCCCTTGGTGCTACTGCATCACCCTTCCATATTAAGACTAGTTCACCAGGAAATTCGAAACTTACTATTTTGGTTCTATAACCCACTGCGGCATAACATGACTCTAACCAATCCACGCCCATTATTACGTTGAAGTCTACCATCTCTAATTCTGCTAAGTCTGCTACAGTAAGGCGATGATACACTTTGACTGGGCACCTCCTATAAATACGACTAGCTATAACTGATTATCCAACTGGAGTGAACACTTCAAAGGGTTCATATAACTTTTCTGGTTCTATCCCAAATTTTTAGCAGTATGTGGGGTTAAGTAAGATAGGATGGATTGATGAAGTCCAAATCCACTACTAAAAAGTAAATGGACACGGTCGCATGCAATATAATTTACCTAACTATGAGTCTGGGTCAAATCCCACAGAGAACAATATGCAGGCGATTAGGCGTGTAAGAGAATTATCACTTATTATGCTAAGCCAAACACTTAGAAAGGTTTTGAGAAAATATTTATAACTAATAGTGAAAATGTTAACTAACCTAGAAAGTGAGTAAAATGATCAATGGCTACAAGCATAGATACATTGGGAATTACACTCAAGTAACGATCCAGTGTAATTTACGATTTTATAAATATGAGCGAGTTTATGTTAATTAGCCTCGGGTAATAATTCTATATTATCTTCTTCCAAAGACTAACAAGACTTCTTAATTGAATTATTCCTAAAATAATTAAGAGATTAAGCACACCCGAATATGGCTACAAGTAGTTCAATCCTATCCCTAGGTAGAATCTATAAAGTGAAGGTTAACGCCTCAAGTTGTTAATTAATCTTTCCCAACCCCGAATTATTTTTCCCAAAACTAATTCGAAGTGAATGGGCAAGTCCTAGGGTTAGCTAACCCCTTTGGAAACATTAAAGAACAAGAATAATTAAAGAAACAAAAACTCACTTCATAATAAATAAAAATCGTTCAATTCATAAGCACAACAAGATATTTAATCCACACTTTAAATATGAATATTCTCATAAACAAGATTCAAGTGTTGGAAAAAAAATACTACACACTTAGATATTCAATATAAAGCAAGAAAATGAAGAAATGAACATAAATGGGTAAGAAATTCTCAACCAAAAGTTTCAAATCTTCAAAAACCCAAGTGTATGTGCAAGAACCATAGCTCCAAAACTTGTGTTCTCTCTCAAGAGATGTTAAAGATGTGCAGAGAATGGCCAAAGATATGTTTCTAATAAGCTAGGTCGTGTATTAAAGGGTTTGAGACGGAGAAAATGTGAATTGACAACCCTCCCTAGGTCTGAAGCCCGTTGGCCGCACCTGCGAAACAATCATCACAGGTGCGGCATTTATGCTAGCAGAAGCGAAGTTTGGTGGAAATGGCTATTCCGTAGAAGCGGCTAAAAGAATGCAGAAGCACGTCTGCAGAAGCAGTCTTCAAGTGCAAAAGTGCAACCGCAGAGGCGGTTCATCAATCGCAGATGCAATTTCTACCTTGCAAGTCTTGTTCCGCAGATGCGGATGGTTCTGTGCAGATGTGATTCCACTGGAGATTTTTGCACTTCTTTCACTCTTTTTGCATTAATCCACTTCATTTAATTTCAATTCTCTTCAAGACTTCTTTTACCTGAAAATCTAGCAATGCACACCATAAATCACCTCATTTTATAATTAAAGGACACAAAAACTAAAGAAAAGAGACTAGAATAAATGGTAAAATCACCACTCATCATGGATCCCATATGCATAAGAGCGTAAACATCAAAGGTGAAGACTGTTAGCATACCTGTGACAACATCTCCACGAGCCTCTGTATCCTGACGGCCTGCCAGCGCATTCAAGCGCATCCGACCACCGCTATCGAACTTCCCTGCACCACACCCTTGTTGGGCCTGAGAGTTCTGAGGGGCTGCTGAATTAGTGGACTGAGATACATTGCCTCCATTTTTCTGCTTTGCTGATGGACAATCTCTCAAGAAGTGGCCTTGCTGACCGCACCTACAGCACCCATTTGTGCCCGAACGACACAAACCTAGGTGCCTCTTACCACATGTGTTGCAAATAAGGTAACCGGGGACTCTATAGCCCACATTAGCCTGTGACTGTGAGTCTACTACTCTGAAGTTCTAGTTTTTCTTGTTAAACTTGGACCTCTGAACTGGTGCACTAGCTGAAGACGGAGCAGATCTTGGTTTTGGTTTCTTGAAGAACTGACGATTACCACCTCCTTGAGCTCCCCCATGGCTAAACTTTCCTGCAGACTTAGATCTCTTGCTGAGTTTCCTATCCCTCTCTCTCTCTGTAGCCGCTCTTCTTCCTTCACCCTGTCTTCGTTCCCTTGAACAACGGCTACCATTCATTGTTCTGAGTAGCTATATTAGCATCAACAAACAAGTCATCTGAAAGCCCCAAAACAAACCACCTAACTCTGGCCCTCATATCACGTACCATTTCTGCAGCATACTTGGCAAGAGAGACGAACTTGAGGTAGTACTCATTGACACTCATATCATTCTGTTTGAGTCTCTCAAACTCTAAAGCATTAGCTTCCAAGACCTCAATGGGTAGAAAATGCTCAAGAAACGCATTTGCAAACTCCTTCCAAGACGTAGGAGCCGCATCCTCCCCTCGGGACTCTTCCCATGTTTCATACCAAGTGATAGCAATATCCTTCAGCTGATATGCAGCAAGCTCTGGTACCTCAGTGCCTGTAGCATGCATTACTCGAAATATCATTTGAACATCATCATGAAGTTTTGCGGATCCTCATACTATTTAGACCTGGTGAAAACTGGAAGTTTCATGTTGAGGAATTCCCTAGACCTGAACTACCCATCTCATCAACAACACTTGTTACATGCCTTTGAGCCCGAGTAGCATCAATTTGGGTGAGCAACTAGATAGCTCCCCTGACATCCATGTCTGAAGCATTGAACACTAAGCCCGATGCAACTCCCTGAGTTGGAGTGACCTCCTCCTGAGCAGCATTAGCCGTAGCCCCCTGGCTAGTAGATGAGGCCCTCGTGGTGTACTTTCTTTTTGCAGGCATTTTCTTAAATACGTAATTCACACGAGTTAGAAGGATTCCTGAAAGCATAGCTCTAACTGGACGATCTAAAGTATAAAAGAAATGAAACAATCCTAAATGTCTTGGTGATTAACTGTCTTGGAGAATTGAAATTAACTTAGAATCATTGTTAGAACTTACTTGGATGATGGAGGGACCTTGGGGAAGTCAGATTCGTGAGAGCTTCCCTTTCTAGCATAAATTTTCGTGTTTGGAGTGTGGAGGATGAGGTAGGGCTCTTAAATAAATGAACATGTCTCATAATTGAGGAGGAAATAAAAGTAGCTCGAATAAACATCGTCAGAGGGAGCATCATCAGAGGCGCCAAAACTACAGTCCCTTGCACTGTTAGGGGCGCTGACTTTAATGCCCTGGACAGTGCCTTGCACTGTTTATGGCCATGAGTTTTTATGGCCTTGCATTTTCTATGGCCTGATTTTTCATGGCCTTGCACTGTCTAAGGCTATAAGACATACCTCCCATAAATTAAGTCGATTCTATCAAATTTTATGCACCTCATTATTGGTCTTGATTCTAAAACAACAGTTTCCAACAATATTCATCCCGATAGGACTTCACATGTTAAAAGGTCACATTAATAATCAATTAACACATCTTCAACTAATTCAGATTTACGGGTGTTACACCTTGAAGCTGATCCAATAAGTCATCAATCCTCGGCAACGGATACTTGTTCTTGATAGTGACTTTGTTCAACTATGGCTAATCTATACATATCCTTATTGAACCATCCTTCTTCTTCACGAACAACACAGGTGCACCCCAAGGTGAGACACTAGGTCTAATGAATCCCTTATCAAGCAAATGCTGCAACTGCTTCTTCAGTTCCTTCAACTCAGGCGGGGCCATATGGTATGGTGGAATAGAACTGGGATGAGTGCCCGGAGCCAAGTCAATACAGATGTTGATATCTCTGTCGAGTGGCATCCCTGGCAGATCTACGGGAAACATCTATGGAAACTCAGGCACAACTGGTACTGAATCCATGGAAGGAACCTCTGCACTAGAATCGCATTATAGGCCAAATATGCTAGACATCCCTTCTCGACCATACACCGAGCCTTCACATAAGAAATAAACCTACTGGTAGAATGGTTAGGAGTCCCTCTCCACTCTAATCGAGGCAACCTGGGCATGGCTATGGTCAGCATTTTGGCATGACAGTCCAATATAACATGATAAGGTGACAGCTACTCCATGCCCAAAATAACATCAAAGTCTACAATATCAAGAAGCAAGAGGTACACTAGTCTTAAGACTCCCAATAGTAATCACACACAAGCAATAAACACGATCTACAACAATAGAATCTCCCACAGGCATGGACACATACACATGAGCACTCAAAGAATCACGAGGCACAACCAGATATGAAGCAATATAGGATGACACATAGGAATGATCAAATAGAACTAAATCATGTCTATAGAAAACTGGAATAATACCTATGATGACTGCATCAGATGAATCAACCTCAAGTCTAGCTGGAAATGCATAAAAACGGGGTTGGCCCCCACCACTCTGACCTCCGCCTCTCGGACGGCCTCTAGCTGGCTGGCCTCCACCTCTAACGGCCTGGCCTTCACCTCAAATGGCCTGACCTCCACCTCTGATAACCTGACCCCCACCTCTAGCTGGCTGAGCAGGTGGTGAAGCAACCAGTGCTGGAACAATGGCAGGAGAACTTTGTTGTGGCATGTCGCCCTATGACCTGGGCAAAATCTAGAAAGGTGTCTCGGATCCCCACAAGTATAACAAATCCTCGGCTGTTTGTGACTGCTGACCCTGGAACTGGCCCTATCGACCTGGATAACCACTCCAATAACTCTGGATCGGAGGTTCACTAATAGGAGCTGATGGGGCATTGTAGGCTAGCTGCTTAGGATGAGATGCATAAGGACCACGACTACCCGAAGCACCATGTGATGCCTAAAGCGGTGACTGAAACGGCATAGGAGGATGGCCTATACCAAAAGTACTCCTAATTCTGGATGAGGCACCAATGAAACCACCGAAATGGCGAGGCCTCTTATCTGATATCGGCCCCCTTTCCTGACCACGAACCATCTTGATCTGTCTAGCTACAGCCCTTTGGAAAGAAATATCATTTCTGGTCTCCTAGGCCATTTGTAACCTGATAGTGAAAGTGAGTCCATCAATGAATCTCCTCACTTTCTCCCTCTCATTAGGGAGTAAGATAACTGCATGGCAAACTAGGTCTACAAATCGGGTCTCATACTGGGTAACAATCATGCTATTCTGCTGAAGGTGATTAAACTACCTGCAATACTCCTCTTTCAGAGTGAAAGGAATAAACTTCTCTAGAAATAGCTGTGAAAACTGATCTTAGGAAGTGAAGGTGAACTAGCTGGTATTGTCAACACATAATCTCTCTACCATTTCTTGGCAGAACAATACCCATGTTGCACAACACCTCGTGGCAACGGTCCAAGTAATCTTGTGAGTCCTCAGAAGGTGCACCATTAAACTAAATAGGGAAGATCTTTGTGAACTTGTCCATTCTCATCAATCCCTCAGTAGACATAGCAGGCCTCTCTCTAGTCCGTGCAGCAACAACCGGCTGAACTACCCCAACCGCCTGGACTGCTGCAGTCTGATATATGGGAGCCATCTACTCTGGAGTATGAGTAGCAAGAGCCTGTACTCCTCCCCCGGCCTGAGAGATGGCTAGTGCCACCGAAAATGCATCGGTCTAGGCCACACTCTCCAGAAGGCCCACTAAACGGACTAGAGTTTCCTGAAGCACTAGGGTGGTTATAAATCCCTCTAGGACATGAGGTGGTCCAACTGGTACGGTCTGAGCTGGGATCTCCTCCTCATGATCAATCTGAGGCTCCACTATGGATGTTGCTGCTCGAGCTCTAGGCTGAGCCCTGCCCCTGCCTCGATCTCTAGCTCGACCTCGGCCTCGGCCTCTACCCCCGGTAGTAGCTGCAATAGGGGGCTCCGGCTCTCATCCAACTATTGATGTTGTGCGTGTCCTCACCGTCTGCGAAAGAACAAGAATGGAATGATTCAAACATCAATGATAGAATAAAATCACACGAGGGAAAGAAAGAAGTGAAGTTTTTCCTAAAACTCCATAAACTCTGGAAGATAAGTATATATGTTCGCGTACCAATCCTCTAGATTTTGCTAAGCTTGCTCATGACTCGTGAGACCTAAGTAACTTAGTGCTCTGATGCCAACTTGTCATGACCTAGAAATCCCAACCTCGGGGTCATGATGGCGCCTAACATCCACTTGCTAGGCAAGCTGACGTGAAATAATTAATTAACCAATTTTAACAGTTAAAAACATAATAATGATATTCAATGAGAAATAAAAGCCAAGTCTAACAGAATACTGATATAAACACGTGATAATATCTACTCCCAAAAATCCAGAGTCACGAGTATACGAGCAACTAGAAGTCTACAAGCAAGGTCTGAAATAAATACAACTGTTTCAAAAGAAATCAACGGTAAAAGTGGAAAATGTAAGGGGACTTCAAGGTCTGCAGACGGCGGCAGATCTACCTCGAGTCTCCGTACCCAATGATCCGAGCTGACGCACCTCACGCACCGCTGAGACCAATACCAGTATCTGCAAAGTGAAAAAGTGTAGTATGAGTATAGCCTACCCAATGTACTCTGTTAGTGTTGAGCCTAACCTCGACGAGGTAGTGACGAGGCGATGACAAGACATCTACGCGAATAAACTTGTACGAGTTTATATAAAGCAGCAATAATAGCAAAGAATGATAATGTATTAACTGGGAGGGGACATGCAAAAGGGAAGATATAATAAATACGGCAAGTATGAAATCACAAAATGACCAAGAAAATCCCCAAAATTGGAAATCAGTCAAATCAATGATATGAAAATGGCACGGTGTCACCCTTCGTGCTTTTACTCTCGTCCTCGCCATACAATAATATGACTATGATGGCACGACATCACCCTTTGTACTTGTACTCTCGTCCTCACCATGTAATAATAATATGAATGAAATTGCACGATATCACCCTTCGTGCTTTTACTTTCTTGCTCACCATGTAATAATAACAATATGAATGAAATGACACGGTATCACCCTTCATGCTTTTACTCTTCCTCACCATGTAATAATGATAATATAAATGAAATGGCACGATACCACCCTTCGTGCTTTTACTCTCTTCCTCACCGTGTAATAATGATAATATGAATTCGAATAATAAACAATAGGAAGAGTAATTTAACTTCAAATATGGTTCCATGATATCAAACTTCAACTTCTAAAAATATTCAACAACTTTGAAATAAGCAATAAATATGAAATGAATGACCAAAGAAGTAATAATCAAACTTAAGCATGGATATCATAATTAACGGAACAATATAACACAAGGAACAATTTCACCCGCATGCTTTAACCCAATGATAACGCATAGGCACTCGTCACCTCACATATGCATTGTCCCACACATAAAACACGTAGCAAATAGACCAACAAGTCCTAATCCCACAAGTCAAGGTTAACCACGACACTTACCTCACCCTACAACCAAATCAATGCTTAACCACAGCTTTTCCTCTAGAATTAGCCTGCAAACCAATCAAATCAAACCAAATGTAGTACGAATAATTAAAAATAAGCTTTAGAAATTACCCACGAGTCAAAAAGATCCAATCTTTAATATTTTTAGAAAAAGTCAACAAAAGTCAACCCTGGGCTCGCTTTGTCAAACCCAAGATTCAGATCAAAATCCAATTACCAATTCACCCCCAGCCCAGTTATGTGATAAGTTTCGAAATCCGACCTCAACTTGAGGTCTAAATCTCAATTTCTAAAAATCTCCAATTTTCACCTAAATCCCTAATTTCTACCATGAAAAAGCATCGATTAAAGGTTAAAATCAATGGGTGTTTATGAAAAATGTAAGGAAACGAGTAAAAATCTACTAACCTATGAAGTTGTGATGAAAACCTCTTGAAAATTGCCTCTAGGCTGAGCTCAAACTTGAAAATGGTGAAAAATAGGATGATTCCCGATTTTTAGAAGTTTTAAAGTTTGGGCATCAGGTGCTCATCGCATTTGCGAGACGCCTGACGCGTTCGTGAAGCATTATGGTCTACTGGCCTTCTTGTTCGCGAGATGTTGTACGCTTTTGCAATGGCCTGTCCCCCCTAGCGTTCGCGTAAAACAACTGACCAATTTCCCCTAGGTCCCTTCCTACACTACGCGTTCGCGAGAGGGAGATCGCGTTCACGAAGGGTTAACCCTCCACCACTTCGCGTTCGTGATGCACAAATCCTCAAACACCAGCAACAGCTGAACAAGCAGATCCTCTAAGTCAAAAATTTATCCGTTGCTTATCTGAAACTCACCCAAGCCCCCCAGGATCCAAACCAAACATGCACACAAGTGTCATAACATCATATGAACTCACTCGCGCAATCAAAACACCAAAATAACACCTCAAACTACGAATTGGACATCCAAATGCATGAAATTTTAAAAGAAACTCATGAATTTTCAAATTCACAACGGAGCGTCTGAATCCTATCAAATCAATTCCGTTTTGCACCAAATTTTGCAAACAAGTCTTAAATATTAAAATGAACATATACCAAGGTGCGAAACTGAAATCCGAACCCGGTAGCGATAAAGTCAACGAACGGTCAAACTTCGGAATTCCTTAAACCTTCAAATTAATAGTTTTCAACAAATCACGTCAAAACAAGTTAGGGACTTCCGAATTCAATTCTGGGCATACGCTTAAGTCCAAATCACGATACAGACCCATCGGGATTGTCATAATACGGATCCGGATTCGTTTGCACAAAATATAAACTGTAGTCAACTCAAATTATTTTTAAGGCTAAAATTCATATTTTCTTAGAGAGGCCAAGAGAGCGAGTTCGTCGATTTATCAAGGGGCTCAACCCTGGTATCAAATTTAGCATGGCCCTAGAGTAGGAGATAGACATCCCATACCAGCAGGTAGTGGAGAGTGCTAGGAAGTTGGAGGGTATATGGGCCTAGGAGAGAGAGGTAAGGAAGGCCAAGAGGCCTCGAGATTCTAGCACATACAACGGTACCCGTGCCCCAGTTGCAGCCCGTCATGATAAGGGCTATGTGAGACGCCCTATTCATTTAGCACTTCCAGCTTTCATAGTATTCCGGCCACTCCTAGGCCCTAGGTTCCCCATTATGCACCGCCATTATCTAGTGCACCTCCTGCACAGGATGCTTTTAGCGGTCAATCCAGCCGATCAAGCCTGAGCCAGTCATAGCAGCCATATCCTCCGAGAGATATTTTTGAGTATGGTGGAACTCGTCATATGGTGAGGGATTGCCCAATACTCAGGAGGGGTGCACCTCCACAGACTACTCAGGCTTTGCATATTCCACCGAGTCCTCAGGTCATGGTTACCGCACCAGTTGCCACTCCACCTGCACTTCCAGCTAGAGGTGGAGGTTGGGTAGGTAGAGGTTTCCCTAGGGGAGGAGTGCAGGCTAGATATTATGCTCTTCCTGCTAGAACGGAGGCGGTTGCATCCGGCTCAGTTATCACAAGTATTGTTCTGGTTTGTCATAGAGATGCATCATTCTTATTTGAACTTATTCCTATGTATCATCTTACTTTGCTCCATATTTGGGTGTATCCCGTGATTATTTGAGTTCTCCTATCTATGTGTCCACACTTGTGGGAGATTTTCTTGTTGTTGACCGTGTGTATCGGTCGTATTTAGTTGTTCTTGGTAGTTTTAAGACCAGAGCCGATTTATTGTTGCTCAGTATGGTAGATTTTGATGTTATTTTGGGCATGGATTAGTTGTCGTCCTATCAGGTTATCCTTGATTATCAAGCCAAGATGGTGGCATTGGCTATGCCAGGTTTTCAGCGGCTAGAGTGGAGAGGTACTTTAGATTATGTTCCTAGCATGGTGGTGTCATTCCCAAAGGCACAGTAGATAGTTGGAAAGGGGTGTGATGCGTACCTAGCATATATGAGAGATATCAGTTTTGATACTCCTACCATGGATTCAGTTTCGTTAGTGAGGGATTATCCAGATGTATTCCCGGCGGATCTTCTGGGCATGCCGGCCGACAGGGATATCGATTTTGGTATTGATTTGTTACCGGGCACTTAGCCCATTTCTATTCCTCCATATCGTATGGCTCCACCAGAGTTGAAGGAGTTAAAGGAGCAGTTGCATGAGTTGCTTGATAAGGGTTTCATTCGGCCCAGTGTATCACCTTGGCGTGCTCCAGTCTTGTTTGTAACAAAGAAAGATATTTCTATGCGCATATGTATTGAATATCGCCAGTTGAACATGGTTACGGTGAAGAACATGTATCCATTTCCACGCATGGATGACCTATTTGATCAGCTACAGGGTGCTAGAATGTTCTCTAAGATTGACTTGCGTTCAGGCTATAATCAGTTGAAGATTCTGGAGCCAAATATCCTGAACACTACCTTCAAGACTCGGTATGGTCATTACGAGTTCCTTGTGATATCTTTTGGGTTGACCAATGCCCCCGCGGCATTCATGCACTTGATGAACAATGTATTCCAGCCCTATCTTGATTAATTGGTCATTATGTTCACTGATGACATTCTGGTGTACTCCCGAAGCCCGGAGGATCATGAGCAGCACTTGAGGACCGTGCTTCAGACCTTGAGATAAAAGAAGTTGTATGCAAAATTTTCAAAGTGTGAATTCTGGCTTGATTTGGTGGTATTTTTAGGTCCTGTATTATCGAGTGAGGGGATCAAGGTAGATCCAAAGAATATTGAAGCAGTGCAGAGTTGGCCCAGACCATCTTCAGCTACTGAGATCCAGAGATTTCTTGGTTTAGCAGGGTATTACCGTCGATTCGTAGAGGGTTTCTCATCCATTGCTGCTACTATGACCAGATTGACCCAGAAGGGTGCTCCGTTTAGGTAGACTGAGGAGTGTGAGGAGAGCTTTCAAAAGCTCAAGACAGCTTTGACTACAGTCCTAGTGTTGGTGTAGCTTATGAGCTCGGGGTCTTATACTGTGTACTATGATGCGCCGCATATTGGTCTCAGTGCTGTATTGATGTAGGACGGTACAGTGATTACCTACGCATCTAGAGAGTTGAAGGTACATGAGAATAAATATCCTGTCCACGACCTTGAGTTAGCAGCTATTGTTCATGCATTAAAGATTTGGCGGCACTATTTGTACGGTGTCCCTTGTGAGGTCTATAGTGCCCACCGGAGTCTGCATCATCTATTCAAACAGAAGGATCTTAACTTGCGGCAGCAGAGGTGGTTAGAGTTTCTTTAGGATTATGATATCACCATTTATATCATCCCAGAAAGGCCAATATGGTGTCTGATGCCTTGATGCCTTGAGTCGTAAGGTGGAGAGCTTGGGCAGTTTAGCATATCTATTGGCAGTAGATCCATTAGTCTTGGATGTTCAGGCCTTGGCCAACCAGTTTCTTAGATTTGATGTTTCTGAGCTAAGTCGAGTTTTGGCTTGTGTGGTTTCTCGGCCTTCTTTATATGATCGCATCAGAGATCATCAATATGACGATCCCTATTTGCTTGTCCTCAAGGACACGATTCAGCACGACGATTCCAAGAAGGTCACTATGAGGGATTACGATTTGTTACAAATACAGGGCAGGCTATGTGTGCCCAATGTAGATGGGTTGCATGAGTTGATCCTTTAGGATGTTCGCAGTTCACGGTACTCCATTCATCCGAGTGCCGCCAAGATGTATCAAGACTTGAGGCAATACTATTGGTGGAGGAGAATGAAGAAGGACATAGTGGAGTATGTAGCTCAGTGCCTAAATTGCCAGCAGGTGAAGTATGAACATCAGCGTCCAGGCGAATTGCTTCAGAGGCTAGAGATTCCAGAGTGAAAATAGGAGCAGGTTACTATGGATTTTTTTGTTTGGCTCCCACAGGCTCGGAGGAAGTTCGATGCAGTATGGGTAATTATGGATAGATTGACCAAGTCATCTCATTTCATTCCGGTGGTGACTACTTATTCCTTAGAGTAGCTGGCTCGGGTCTATATACGTGAGATTATCAGTCTTCATGGTGTGCCAATATCCATCATCTTTAACCGGGGTACACAGTTTACATCGCGGTTCTGGAGAGCTATACAACATGAGTGAGGCATGCGGGTGGATTTTAGTGCAGCATTTCACCTTTAGACAGATAGACAGTCCGAGTGCACTATTTAGATATTGGAGGATATGTTTCGTGCATGTGTGATGGAGTTTAGGGGTTCTTGGGATCAGTTCTTGCCGCTTGCGGAGTTTTCCTACAACAACAGCTACCAGTCGAGCATTCAGATGGCTCCGTATAAGGTTTTGTATGGGAGGCGGTGTTGGTCTCCGGTGGTTTGGTTCGAGTCAGGTGAGGCTAGGCTATTGGGTACAGACTTGGTTTAGGATGCTTTGGAAAAGGTTAAATTGATATAAGACCGGCTTCGACAACCCAATCTAGACAGAAGAGTTATGTGGATCGGAAGGTTTGCGGCATTGCATTCATTGTTAGGGAGCGAGTCCTGCTCTGGGTTTCGCCCGTGAAGGGTGTTATGAGGTTCGGGAAGAAGGGAAAGTTGAGCCCTAGGTATATTGGACCTTTTGAGATTCTTAATAGGGTTGGAGAGGTGGCCTACAGGCTAGCATTACCACCTAGTCTAGCTGCAGTTCATCCAGTATTCCATGTTTTGATGCTTCAGAAGTATCACGGTGATCCGTCTCATGTGTTAGACTTCAGCTCAATGCAATTGGACAAGGATTTGTCTTATGTTAAGGAGTCGATGGCCATTTTGGACAGGCAGGTTCGAAAGTTGAGGTCGAAGAATATTGCTTCAGTGAAGGTCCAGTGGGCAGGTCAACCAGTCAAGGAGGCAACTTAGGAGACCGCGCATGATATGTGTAGCTGTTATCCTCATCTTTTTCCCACTTCAGGTATGTCTCTATACTCGTTCGAGGATGAACATTTCTTTTAAGAGGGGAAAAATGTAATGACCTGTCCGGTCATTTTGAGTGTATTAGCCCCGATCCCCTATTTATTTACTTCGATGTGTTATATTGTGGTTATGAGACTTGTCGGGGTGTTTGGTTTTGGTTTTGGGTGAGTTTCAGAGTTGAAACGGGATGCATAGTCCCTAAGTTGGAGGTTTAAGTTGTAAAAGTTGACAGTAGTTTGATTTTTGTGAAGATGACTCCGGAATGAAGTTTTTATGGTTGCAATAGCTCCGTATGGTAATTTTGGTCTTAGGAGCGTGTTCAGATGATGATTTGGAGGTCTGTAGGTTGTTTCGGCATGAATTGGTGAAAGTTTGAAAATGGAAGATTTTTTAAAGTTTGATCGGGAATTGACTTTATTGATATCAGGGTCGGACCCCAATTTCGGAAGTTGGAATAGCTTCAAAATGTCAATTATGACTTGTGTGCGAATTTTGAAATCAATCGGAGTTGGTTTGGTATGAATCGGCATCGGTTTCAGAATTTGGAAGTTCATAGTTCATAGGCTTGAATTTGGGTTGCGATTTATTGAATTTATGTTGTTTAATGTGATTTCTAGCCTCGAGTAGGTCCGTTATGTGTTTTAGAACTCGTTAGTATATTCGGACTGGGTCCCAGGACCCTGGGTGTGATTCGGATCAAATCCAAAACAAAATTGGACTTGTTGGATTGCTGAAGATTTCAAGGTTCCGGTGTCATCGCACCTGTGGAGGGCTTGGCCACGAGTAGAGACTCACAAAAGCGAGCTCTGGATTGCAGAAGCGGAGCTGGAAAAGCCCAGATGGGGTCGCAGAAGCAGGCTGGTCTATGCAGAAGCGAGGTCACTTATGCACTGGAAGGAAGCGCAGGTGCGAGCTAGTTTGCATGTGCGGCGTTTTCATCGCAGGTGCGCATGCGCAGATGCGGCCTTGTTCTCGCAGAAGCGGAGGGTGCTGAGTTAAGTCGTGGCCACACCTGCGATGGGAATTCCGCAAGTGTGGTGCCGTAGATGCGGTAGTTGGGTCACAAGTGCAAATTACGTAGGCAGAAAAGGGGAAATTCTGAGGGTTTGATTCATAATTCATTTTTGGACTTAGGGAGCTCGGTGGGAGGCGATTTTTCGAGGGTTCTTTGAGGATAACTTTGGGGTAGGGAATCCTAACTTGGTTTTGGTTAATTTACATGAATCTATTAGTGTTTTGGAGTTGGAAATTGGGGAAAAATGATAGAAACTTCTTAGACTAAACTTTTGAGTTTTGAAAGGCGAATTGAGGTCAGATTTGGGTAATTCTTATATGGTTGGACTCGATATCGAATGGGTGTTCGAATTTTATAATTTTGGTCGGGTTTTGAGATGCGAACCCGAGTTGACTTTTTGGGTTGACTTTTTAATTCTTCGCAAAGATCATAATTTTCATTGTTTGAATTAGTTTCCTATAGTTATATTTATAGAATGAAATTGTTTTGGCTACATTCGAGCCGTTCGGAGCTGGATAATCAAGGGAAAGGCTTTTTAGTTGATTGATTTAGCGTGGTTTGAGGTAAGTTACTTGCCTAACCTTGTGTGAGCAAATTACCCCTTAGAATTAATGTTGTTTGTGATAATTATGAGATGTGAAAGCCGTGTACACAAGATGACGAGTGTGTACACGGGCTAAATGTAGAAATTTCCAATTTTAGCTGTGTAAATCCCTTTCATGCCTTAATTGAGTTGCCTTAACATGTTATAGTCATCATTTTTAGTCTAATTTCACGTGTCTACTTGTCTTATCTCGTACTTGCTAATTGCCCTACATGTTTAGTTGAAGTTCTTGTTTCCTTAATTTCGTATGCATTATTTAACTGTTGAATTCCTTACATGAAATTGTCATTCTTGGAATATCTTGTTGTTGAATTTAGCATTGAGTTGCAAAGGTCGTGATTCCTACTGAGGCAAAGTGTTCTGTTGTGAAATATCATCGAATTGAGTTATTCTTCCGGTTGTTATTGTTGAGACTTTGTTACACTGTGGTTGAGCCGAGGGCTCCTTATTGTGAAATTCTGTTATTGTTTGGTTGCTCTAGCAAGTTGTGATATCTGGCACTTGAGGTGCGATTTGTGATACGTTGTGATATTGATACACATGCGGTGGTATAAGGTCTAGGGGTTGAAACGCACTCCGTGAGATAAGGTGGCTTAATACGCGTGGCTAGTAGGGGAACTACTAGAAGCCATGCGGTGTGATAAGGTGGGCTAAACTGTGGGATGCTATTTCAAAAAAAATAATTTTTAAAACTAAATGTAAAGGCTCCCGCGGTGATATAAGGAAAGACTGTGAGTTATCTTACTGATTTGGGACTACGAGGTGGTACCTCGGTAGTGGCCCTTGTTGATCTTTCTCTATTTGTTGTACTTGTCTTGGTTGTTTGTTTCCTTAACATGTTAATCCTTGTTTCCTTCCATGTTGTATCATCTGCCTTGATTCTATGTAGTTAACTTTTAGGATATTCCTTATTTGTTTCATTTCCATTGTCTTACCATTGTATTGTTATGTCTTTCATCCTGTTTTTTATTATTTTTCAGTAGGGCCTAGACCTGACCTCGTCATTAACCTAGCGAGGTTAGGCTTGGCACTTACTGGGTACGTTTGTGGTTTACTCATGCTACGGTTCTACACATCTTTTTGTGCAGATCCAGGTACTTCCTATCAGTTCTGGCACTTGTGAGCTGAGTTTGCATTTGGAGACTTTAAGGTACACCTGGCCGCGTCCATAGGCCTTGGAGTTCCCTTCTATCCCTTTTTATATTTTTCTTTCTTTACTAGACACAGTTGTATATTTTGGTATTATCATAGAACTTGTGACTTGTATTACGCCGGGTTTTGGGCTATTGTATACTCATTGAGCTGTAGAGGTTTCCTTTTTATATATGTTGTTGAGTTTTGAGATTTTTAAATTATTGTTTCATTCACTTCCGCATGTTTGTTAGGCTTACCTAGTCTTAGAGAGTAGGTACCGGCACGACATCTATGGAGGGAAACTGGGGTCGTGACAGGTGCTCCCATCACCATATTTATCTCGGAGATATTTTGGTTGATTTCCATTGCTGAAGTGGGTAGAGAAAAAGGGTTTGATAAGTGTTTGCTTCGGATCTCGAGCGTCTCATCATGATTGGTTCGTCTTTCCACAAAAGTTATGTCGTTAGGTACATGATCCGTTGACATTAGGGTGGCTTTTCTAATCTTGTGTCAAATCCAAGGACCGACTCACCTAAGGTTTATGCAATATGACCTATGTTTGCTAGAGCATAGTGTTTCCTACTTTTGAATTGGACTGAAAACTGTGAGAAGCTATGTTAGTTGACCCGACAAAGCCATTCTCTGAAAGTAAAGAATTTTGAAAGAAGGTTCAGCAGGGTGTAAAAGACAACCCTTGCGTGCCATCGTCTGTGATAGTGTACGGCCAATACTCGATAGGAAGAAGTGTGATGACAATATATATAAAGCGGCAACAGATAATGATGTAGCAATAACAGTTTAAGATAAGCAGACATGCATAATAATGAACAAGTAAGGCAAGTAAGCATATAATTGCAAATTAAACACAGTTAAAGTAGTGTACAAACAATCCTAAGTTCATGTCTAGTCTAAGTCTGCTAAGGTCAGAACCTAAGTATGAAATCCCCAGCAGAGTCGTCATGTTGTTGTACCCTATTTTGCGCGAGTCTGATACGGTCAAATTACACTTTAATAAATAGTGTAAGGCGGTCGATGTAAAATATAATAATCCAACAAGGTTGGGGTCGAATCCCACATGGAATAGGTGTGAAAAGGTTACTTGACTAGTGTGTTACTCGACTAAAGTCGTAATTCTATCCAGTTAACCGTAACAAGAGTATGTATCAATGGTAACAAGAGTATGAATTGAGTTTGGTTTTAGGTGATGGCTAATTGAAATATTGAGAATGTATATAATTTGATTAAAGAAACCAAGGTTGTGTCCCCATTAATGAAGTGTAATGCTACCAGTGTTAATATAATATATTTCTAATGGAAGATCCTTTTGATATGCAAATGATGTCTAAATGACTACCCAATATTTTTCAATAGTTAGGTAGTATTCCCTCTTTTATGATTTTTCCAAATATAAAAGAATTACAATTAAGAACAATCAATTAATGCCAAATAAAACTCACTTATTCCTAAGCGATTTTATTAAACAAGGTTTAAAGCCTTGAGTCTTTGGTATTTACTTCTACCAAATTCTACCCCACTTTCCCAAGCAAAGCAAGAATTTAATGGCACTTGTTAATGTTTGCAACCACCAACAATAAATGAAGAATGAGAAGTAAATAAATATCAACCAACCATTATATATATATATATTCAATGTTAAACACCCATTAACCTTAGTATTTAAAGTTGGCTACTCATACTAAAATACAAAAGCAAGAGAATATTAAATGCCATAAAGCTTACAAAGTGAAAGATTCTTGACCCAAAAGCTTCCAAAAGAGAGGAATATTAATGCCTTGTATTGTAGCTTTAAAGTCAAACAAGATTGAGCCCACAAAACCCCAATAAATCTATTTATAGAGGGCCAAAAATCGGGACAAAATCTGACAAAACCGCCCTTTCAGGTTGAATATGCGACCGCATTTCTGTCGCATAACAGACATGCGGTCCGGATTTTTAACATGGCCATCGCAGATTGTAACCCTAGTTTCGCCTACACTGCATTCATGGTTTGCGGTCCGCATTGTAGAAATGCGATCGCATCTTGCATCGCATTTTCTTCCTTCAGTAGACTTCATGTTTAGTTTGCGGTTACTTCTGCGGCTCGCAAACAGGTTATGCGATCGCAGATGAGACCACATTTTCGACGTTGAACTTTGCCCAGAAATCTATTTTGATTTGTGATCTCGGTGTGAAATATGCGGCTCGCATGTGGGTTTTGTGTTAGCATATCCACATTTGCTATGCCTTTTTGGTCTTTTCTTGTCTTTTTGTGGCTTTTTGAACTCTTTTCCATGCTCTTAGGTCCTTACGCCTCATACACTGCAAAAATACTAAAATTACATAAGTACAAAGGGAAATTGCATTTAAAACAAACTAAAATCTAAGCAATTAGTATCAAATGTGCCGAAATTCTCCGGCACATCAACACCCCCAACTTAATCTCTTGCTTGTCCTCAAGCAACTAAGATGACACTATCCTATTCTAGACTCCATCTACAAGACATGAAACAATAGTGACCATGGACGGTGTTTGTTGTTAGTATTTCAAGCATGTATCTTCGAGTGTTTTACCCTTCCTGAACCATCGATATATACAAGGAAAACTAATCAACTTGTGAACTTTGAGCCTCAAACAACGTGACAAAATGCTACCCTCAGCTAAGTGCACTCAAAAACTCAATTTTTGTTCAACCTCACAGTTCATGTGCCCTCACTAGAAAGATAGTCCCAAAATCACAATATTTACAATGACAACAAAGGGATGAATTCACAAATACACTCACTCTCAGAAAAGAGTTTCAAGTGTACAACATACCATACCATAGGCTTGCCCTTATTTTAATTCGTCGCTTAATTCTAAGAATGCTCGGTTGGAGATCCCATAAGGACTTTTTAGGCTTGTAATGTAGGTTTAGGGAAGGGTCAGATAAGCATTCAGATACAAGTGACTACACCCTCCTTGAACACTAATCACATTTTCTTTTCTTTTTGCACTTAGTTTCTTTTCAAACCCCAGAGCCACATTGGCATCTAGTTTCCAATATAGAACCACCTTAAATACCTCTCTAATTTTCTTCAAGGCTCCATAAATATATATATATACACACATATTTCTCTCTCTTTTTTTTTTATATATATATACACATTTTTGTTTTGGAGCTTGAATAATTTCATATGAACACTTTGAGGTATATGCTCCTACACTCAATGTACAACCTTACCCATTTCCACTTTGACACCACACCCCCAACTTAGGCTTTTAGCCTCATTCTCAATGTTCAAGGAGGAACGGGTTCAAAAGAGGGAATTATTTTACAAAAGGGAAAGGTTAGAAAAGGTTAAAGGCTCGAATAGGGTACTAGTGATATTATTTATGCAATGGTAGGCTTGAAAGGCTAAAGAGGTTTCGCAAATAAAACAAAGAATGCCTAAGATCATCCCTCCAACCAAGTGTAATTATTATAAGCATCGAAAAACCAACCGGACAAGTTCTAGATGGCAAAAGCAAACACAAGAATTATCTACACAAAGAACTCACACACATGGTACACGAACTGTTTGGTTCACATAGTTTAAATCCCTCGAGTCAACATTTGGAAACTCAAAGCTTTCATCATATATACATGCATAACTCTAGGTAGATGTAGAGTCACAGAGCGAGCCTCAAGTTCACACAGTTGATCTCTTTGTTTTTTTTTTTTTCTTGTGGAAGGGTATAGGCTATGTACAGACACACATGCTTGAGACTAGACAATTACACCAATCTAGTCAACATGTTTCATTCTGCTGTCCTGGTTCTACTATTACACCCTTGGAAAAGAACCCGGCAAAGAAAAAACTAGGGGAATTCATCGCTAATTACTCAAGATGGACAACTATCTACTAGTTTTTATTGGTGTTTTTTTTTATATGTATATGCACAAGGATAACATAACTTATGTACGGAAATCACAAAGCACTAATATATACAAAATCACGAAAAAAATACACGAGTATAGACAAGGCTACCACCCCCAACTAAAAGCATGCATTGTCCCCAATGCATATGAACATAGAGTAGAGTTGAAGGGGCTCCTGAGGCGCACTAAGCACTATGGGAGTCGGTAGCCGGCTGAGTGATGGTGAGGTTACCCTTTGATGCTGAAGCAGGGACCGATGAGAGCTCGGCCTGAGGAGTGACCTCCACTGATGGAGGAGGGATCTCTAGCTGGTCCGGAACTGGAGCTGGGGCCTTTGATCTGCTAGCCTCGCCCGCTGATGGCTGAGTGGCCGATGGGTCGGTAGGGGCGGCCAAATCTGCTAGCGAGTGTTCTATCGCCCTCTGAATGTCTGCTTGCTCCTCATTCTCCATAGTAGGAGCATCAATCTGCTTGCCCTTCTCCTGAGCGCCATCATCTTCCAAGGACCATGAATCCCCCTCATCTTCCCCCTCGTCTGCC
Organism: Nicotiana obtusifolia; assembly: GCA_002018475.1. Taxonomy (NCBI): domain Eukaryota; kingdom Viridiplantae; phylum Streptophyta; class Magnoliopsida; order Solanales; family Solanaceae; genus Nicotiana; species Nicotiana obtusifolia. The sequence continues at coordinate 89,190 of MCJB01026728.1, read as the reverse complement.
TCCTCGCCCTCAGACTCTGAAGAATGTCCGGAAGTCTCCTCGTCATGAATATCAATACGTACAGGAGGAGTTGGAGGTTGGGAAACCCCGACAGTCTCTCAAAAACTTCTTCTTTTGATAGGATTCCAATCCGTCCGAGATAAGGTCACCAACTAAATAGTTAGCAATATCGGCATACCAAGGAGCAAAAGTGCTAGATAGTGCCAATATGTGTCCATCCGGGAATGCATCATTGATTTCAAGATCTCCCTTTGGTCTCCCTGCTTCTTCAACCCTTGACAAATGATCCGCCACTTGATTTTGAGTTCCCTTGCGATCCTTGACTTCGAAGTCAAACTCTTGTAACAACAAGACCCATCGAATCAACCAAGGCATTGCATCATTATTTTTTATGAGATAGCGAAGAGCCGCATGATCTGTGTACACTATCACCTTGGTTCCCAACAAATAAACCCGAAACTTCTCAAAGGCATAAACAATGGCAAGAAGTTCGTTCTCAATCACCGTGTAATTCATTTGTGTCCCATTGAGTGTTTTTATTGCATAGTAAATCGAGTGAAGAACCTTGTTGTGACGTTGTCCAAGCATTTCCCCAATGGCTACACCACTGGCGTCACACATGAGCTCGAAATGAAGAGACCAATCGGGTGTGACAATAATAGGTGTCGTGGTGAGCCTTTGCTTCAACTCATCAAAGGCTTTGAGGCATTTCTCATCAAACACAAATTTGGCATCCTTCTCAAGGAGTTTGCACATAGGATTTGCAATCTTGGAGAAGTCCTTGATGAAGCTCCTATAGAACCCGGCATGCCCTAAGAAACTTCGAACACCCTTAACGGAAGTAGGTGGAGGAATCTTAGAAATAATCTCGATCTTTGCCCGGTCAACCTTTATGCCATGCTTTGAAATTTTATGCGCCAACACGATGCCTTCATCCACCATGAAGTGACATTTCTCCCATTTGAGCACAAGGTTGGTCTCTTCACATCTCTTAAGCACTTGTCTAAGATTGTTAAGACAATGCTCAAAAGACTCACCTACCACCGAGAAGTCGTCCATAAAGACTTCTAGAAACTCCTCTACCATGTCGGAGAAAATGGACATCATGCATCTTTGAAAAGTAGCCGGAGCGTTGCATAAACCAAACGGCATCCAGCTAAAAGCAAACTTTCCATAGGGGCAAGTGAATGTCGTCTTCTCTTGATCCTCCAATGCTATGATGATTTGGTTGTAGCCAGAATATCCATCAAGGAAACAATAGAATAACCTTCCCGCTAGCCGATCAAGCATTTGATCAATAAAAGGCATAGGGAAATGGTCCTTGCATGTGGCACTGTTGAGTTTCCGATAATCCATACACACCCTCTAGCCGGTCACCGTTCTTGTTGAGATGAGCTAATTTTTCTCATTTTTAATTACGGTCATGCCTCCCTTTTTCGGCACACATTGCACCGGGCTCACCCAAGAACTATCGGCAATGGGGTAGACTACCCCGGCATCCAACCATTTGATGATTTCTTTCTTTACCACCTCTTGCATTGACGGTTTCAACCGTCGTTGATGTTCCACACTCGGTTTGGTCTCACTTTCCAATTAGATTTTATGCTCGCAAATTCCCGCGGGAATCCCACGAATGTCCGCAATTGTCCATCCAATGGCTTGCCTATGCTCCTTTAAGACTTTCAACAATCGTTCCACCTGCACATCATTCAACAAAGAAGAAACGATTACCGATAAAGTATCATTTGAGCCAAGAAATTTATACCTCAAGTGCGGAGGAAGTGGTTTGAGCTCTAGTTGTGGTGGCTCAATAATAGATGGCTTTGCGGGAGGTGTGGCTCTATTCTCCAATTCGAGAGAGAGCTTTGCCGGAGAATAAGTGTAAGAACCAAGCCCCTCCAGTGCATTTACCGATTCCACATATCCCTCCATATCCTCACCATCAAAGTTCACCAAAATAGCCGCCAATGCTTCACCGAGGCATTGTTCTTCCATTTTTATTTCAACCGCATCTTCCACCTCATCAACAATGTCAATCACTGAAATGCTTTCATACTCATGTGGTAGTTTCATACCCTTGCTTGCTTGGAATGTGACCTCTTCATCATTCACACGAAATTTGATTTCATTCCGTTCCGAATCCATGAGTGCTCTTCCCGTGGCTAGGAATGTTCTCCCCAAGATGATAGGGATCTCTTTATCAACCGCACAATCAAGGATTACAAAATCGGCGGGTAAATGAAACTCTCCCACTTTTACATTCACGTCATCAACAATTCCTACCGGTCTCTTGATGGAACGATCGGCCATTAGTAATCTCATACTTGTTGGCCTTGGCATTCCTAATCCCGCTTGTTTGTAAATGGCAAGCGGCATTAAGTTAATGCTAGACCCATTATCACAAAGGGCCCTTGCAAAGTCACGCGCCCCAATAGTGCATGGAATAGTAAAGGCTCCCGGGTCTTCTTTATTTTGAACGGTGGTTGTGGCAATAATGAAACTAACCCGGTGAGTCATGTTCACCACCTCATTCTTGGTCGTCCTCTTCTTGGTGATCAAATCTTTCAAATATTTGGCAAAACCTGGCATCTCTTGAAAAGCTTCCAAGAATGGGATGTTTACCGATAATTACTTTAGAATGTCATATAACTTCTTGAGTTTGCTATCATCAACCCTTCTTACAAGTCTTTGAGGAAAAGGAGGAGGAGGTATAGGAATAGGCGGAAGAATTTTTGGTGTTTCTTTTGCCTTTTCCTTTGCCACTTCCCGGTTCTCTTCTTGCACTTGCACATTTTCCGGAATTTTCTCAATTTCGACAACACTTGGCTCTTCAACCTCAACCCCTTCCTCGAACTCTTCTATCTCAACCACTTGTTCACCCTCTCCTTGTATTACCTTCCCACTCCTAGTAATAATTGTCATGACATGAGAAGTTGGGCCACTCCCACTACCCTTTGGGTTCGCAATTGTGTCACTAGGGAGTGTTCGCTTTTGCTTTGGATTTTGATCCCTAGAGAGGTCTCTCATTTGCATCTCCAATTTTTGAATGGATGCGGTATGAGAGCCAACAAGCTCGGTCATGTTCCTCATCGAAGTGTCGGATTTTTCTTGATTTTGCAATACCCGTTCAAGCATACTTTCCAACTTAGACTCGCTTGCGGAACCTTGATTTGAATATTGACCCTTTGGGGGAACATAGGGATTTGAACTCTGGTTGGAGAAGTTGTTGTTGTTGTTCCAATTTCCTTGGTTTGAGCCACCTTGGTCATTTCGCCATTGTTGGTGGCCTTGCCTTTGCGGGTTTGGCCTCCATTGATTTTGTGGTCTTTGACCTTGGTATTGTTGCCTTTGATACCCTCCTTGAGAGTTGTTGACATAATTTGCTTCCTCAAAATCCTCATTTGATACGGGTTGCACATTCTCAACCATATTTACCTTCTTCGTTTGTCTTTCGGTGAACATCTTTGTCAACACATTAACATTTGTAGCAAGCCCTGCAATCACTTGATCTCTCTCTTGATTTTCCTTGATCATGTTGCTCAAGGAAGGAGAGCCATATGTAATTCCATCTGTGGTGTCCTCGGAATGCCATGCTTGATTATGCTTTGCCATTTTGTCAAGTATTTGTGTCACCCTTGCGAATGATTTGTCTATAGATTGGTTCATCGGATCCAAGCCCATGTAGAATTTCTCCAACAAAATAGAATCCGGGAAACCATGGTTGGGAGACCTCACCAAATATAATTTGAAACGATCCCATGCCTCATATAGATGTTCTCCCCGTACTTGCTTGAAAAAGAAGATTTTATCCCGGAGCTCAGACTTCTTACTTTGCGGGAACCATTTAGACAAGAAGGCTCAGACAAGTTCGGGCCAGGAATGAATGGAGTTTGGGGGAAGATTTTGAAGCCATTTACTTGCGTCCCCAGCTAGAGAGTACTTGAAGCATCTCAACCTTAGGGCATCATCAGAGACATTGTTCTGCTTATGCATTGCACACACACCCAAGAAGTTTTAAGATGTTGTGTTGGATCATTATCAGTGGAATTCCTGAAAAACCCATCCGCTTTGAGCATAAGGATTAAACCGTGTTCCACCTTGAGAGTTGGAGCGCCAACGGCCGGAGGTATAATAGCATTTGTATCCTCAATGTACTCCTCGATATCCGCAAAAGGATTTTCTTCCATCTCTTCCTCCACGTCTTCACCATATTCGGACATGTTTTCCTATCAACACCAAGCAAAACAAGCAAAGTGTGATAGAATAGAATAAGACGTACAGTAAAGCACACACTAATTAGTAATTTCAAAACCGTATTCCCCGGCAACAGCGCCAAAATTTGATACGCTCAAATTACACTTTAATAAATAGTGTAAGGCAGTCGATGTCAAATATAATAACCCAACAAGGTTGGGGTCGAATTCCACAGGGAATAGGTGTAAAAAGGTTACTTGACTAGTGTGTTTGTCGTAATTCTATCAAGTTAACCGTAACAAAAGTATGTATTAATGGTAACAAGAGTATGAATTGAGTTTGGTTTTAGGTGATGGCTAATTGAAATATTGAGAATGTAGATAATTTGATTAAAGAAACCAAGGTTGTATCCCCATTAATGAAGTGTAATGCTACCGGTGTTAATATGATATATTTCTAACAGAAGGTCCTTTTAATATGCAAATAATGTCTAAATGACTACCCAATATTTTCCAATAGTTAGGTAGTATTTCCTCTTTATGATTTTTCCAAATATAAAAGAGTTGCATTTAAGAACAAACAATTTATGCCAAATAAAAGCCACTTATTCCTAAGCAATTTTATTTAACAAGGTTTAAAGCCTTGAGTATTTGGTATTTACTTCTATCAAATTCTACCCCACTTTCCCAAGCAAAGCAAGAATTTAATGGCACTTGTTAATGTTTGCAACCACCAACAACAAAATGAAGAATGAGAAGTAAATAAATATCAACCAACCATTATATATATATTCAATGTTAAACACCCATTAACATAACACCCATTTAGGGTCCACAACCTTAGTATTTAAAGTTGGCTACTCATACTAAATACAAAAGCAAGAGAATATTAAATGCCATAAAGCTTACAAAGTGAAAGATTTTTGACCCAAAAGCTTCCAAAAGAGAGGAATATTAATGCCTTGTATTGTAGCTTTAAAGTCAGACAAGATTGAGCCCACAAAACCCCAATAAATCTATTTATAGAGAGCCAAAAATCGGGACAAAAATCGGACAAAACTGCCCTTTCAGGTTGAATATGCGACCGCATTTCTGGCGCATAACAGACATGTGGTCTGCATTTTTGACATGGCCATCGCAGATTGTAACCCTAGTTTCACCTACACCGCATTCATGGTTTGCGGTCCGCATTGTAGAAATGCGACCGCATCTTGCATCACATTTTCTTCCTTCAGTAGACTTCATGTATAGTTTGCGGTTACTTCTGCGGCTCGCAAACAGGTTATGCATCGCAGATGAGACCGCATTTTTGACGTTGAACTTTGCCCATCTGTTTTGATCTGCGATCTCGGTGTGAAATATGCGGCTCGCATGTGGGTTTTGCGTTAGCATATCCACATTTGTGATGCCTTTTTGCTCTTTTCTTGTCTTTTTGTGGCTTTTTGAACTCTTATCCATGCTCTTAAGTCCTTATGCCTCATACACTGCAAAAATACTAAAATTACATAAGCACAAAGGGAAATTGCATTTAAAACAAGCTAAAATCTAAGCAATTAGTATCAAATGTACCGAAATTCTCCGGCACATTAGAGTCAAAACAATATTCGACTTGTGGTTTCCCTGTCGATGGTAAAAGCGAGTTGCCCCCTAATATATAAAGGTATACTAGGGTACCTATTTAATTACTAAGGTCATTTCTTTATTAGTCTGCTAACGGTGAGATTTTGGGTAAGGGTTCTTGTTCTTCTAAGGGGAAGGGGTTAGGCACCCCTTAAAATCTACTTGAGGTAGCTCCATAGGACTTAGACTAGATTTAAAGGATTAGTTTTCTATATTCTGCTTAACTAGTGTCAAAGAGGTACGGTATACTATATTAATTTAAAACATGATATCTCCAAGGACGATATGTAGTCTAAAAAGGATGTAGGTTTAAAAGAGTCTTGAAGATAATGTTTATATCTAACTGAAAGAGTTTAAAATATGTACATGATATTTATGTTTATGAAATATGCGAGAAATGACTAAGTTATAAAATGCTTTGTATTTTAAGAAATGTGGCTATTCATGTAACTCTAATAAAATAAAGGTGTTGTAAGAATATGAGCCTAAGATGTACCTTGGCTTTCAAGATCTCAATTCTTAGACTTGTTAAAAAACCATTGCTGGGCGGCAACACTTTGTTTAGAAAGACTCGATTTTCTTTTAGAAGGCTGGTTTTGGATTTCATTTCTGGTTTTGAAAAGAGAGATTATCGTCCATTGCTAAGCTATTTTGGCTTCAAAATCTTCATTAAATGTTAGTAAAACGTAAGAGATTAATAGCATGAGAAGTTTATGATTAACGAATTAAAATCAATTACTGTTAAGCCAAATGTTACTTTTAATCCTATGTCCTTTAAGGCTTGCCTAAGTTGCTTGCATAATTCAAGAGGTAAAGTAAAATATTTAATGAGATATGATAAGTGTAGTGTCATATACATGTGAGAAATAAATAACAGAATTTATTAAAGCAGTAAGGAGTAAGGAAGGACTTTGGTTTGGGCCTGAAAGCGGTAGGCCCAACGAACAACAGGAACTGACAATAGTGGGCTTCAGACTCCCAAGTGTGCGGGTACAAGATTTGGGCCTTAGTTCTTTTGAGAACTCAGCAAGCCCAATGGTTATGCATGTTCAAAAAGAGAGAAAAGGTCATTAGATATAATACTTTGTACATACAATCATACATGAAATATATAGGTAAATGACTTGAACAAATTATAATAACTAATAGTAATTTGAATTATGAAAGCTATCGTAATGTGTGGTCATATATGGTAACGTGATTCACATTGAAAACCTTTTGTTGTCATTAAACAGTAAACCTAAAAGGAGTAATGAATGTCAATAGACACTTCAAAGTTCCTAAGGGTCTCAAGGCCTAGGGTAGTGCTTTTGTCAGGGAGAGTAGCCCAACCAAGAGCTAAACTCTACTCTCAAATACCCCTAACCACTTACATTCACTCTTCCCTATAGGTTTAAGTGCCAATGAGGCATTTTTAATGTAAATCCCAACACCACAGTGATACCATGCCACATAAGCACATGTACATCTCTCATGATAGTTAATGCAGAATGTTGCAGGACTACAAGACAACCTATTCACTTTGTTGTAACCATATCTCATAGCTAAGTGTATGATTCACTGTTAGTGACATGCTAAGTAGACTCGAAAGAAATCAGCTTCAAGCATACATAGAGGCAGAGACATTATCGGATTACTGTTAAGGAACCATACACCTGAGATCACAGGTCCTAAGTATAGGGGAGCATATGATTCAAATCTGTAATAGTCCATGAGCATAGATACACTTTTCTTTAACAACTTTTAACTAGATTAATTAAAGATTGACTATGACCAAGTCTTAACATACAGATCAGTAATTCCAATTGAAACTCTTAAAGGGTACTAACAACATATAGACTAATCGTTTCAATTAAACTCCTAATGAGCATTAGGAGAGGGAAGATTGACAATTACAGTTAAGGCTCCCAAGCAGCATTGCAGATTAACCACTACAACGGGTACTTCCTATAGGGTGTTAATGTAGACATAGATTAACAGGTTCAACTAAAGATACAACTCAGTAACCTCAATTAAGAGGCACATGTTAATGATTTAATTAGAATATCCAAAAGGAATTTAAAGAGATTCAGCACAGCAACCCACAGTTAGGACTTCTACAGGTATTACCAGAGATACCAAAATACTATCAGAGTTTCCAAAAGTATTAAAAGGGTTACAGATTCATAACCTAGATTAGAACTTCTAGGAGTATTAACAGGATTACAAATTAGCAAGCTGCAAATAGAACTTCTAAAGATATTAACAAGGTCACAAGTTCACAAATTGAATTAGATCTCCTAAAGTCCTAACAGAATGTCAAGCTATCAGTCCTGGTTAATCTTAAAATCAATGACTTAATCACTTCTTTCTACGAGTTTCTGCTTCACACTAATCTCATTGAGGAGAAAACATGTTGTTATATACAAGCAGTAGCAACAACAGATTCTCTTTAGAGTTCACAAACTAAGTTTAATCCTTTTAAGAGAGAGCTTAGTCAAGTTTCAAGACAGTGTGGGCATGTGTGGGATCATAAAGGACAAATAAAGACATTGAACAATAAAGATGAGTAGAGGATAACAAAAACACACACCAAGGACACTTAGCATGGGTCATATTATGAGAGTATTACTAACAGTATCACCATATGAGCTTCAGGAAAAGGGTAAAGTTATCATCTCATTGGAAAAATATATCAAGTGAGTCTAGTATGGGACTTCAGATATAGTGGAACTTAGTAATAACACTTTAACTCAACAAATATGTCATCATAATTCAAATACATCTTATCCATACTTCATAGCTTAAACTAAGTATAGAGCAATCTTAGAGTATACACAGAGACCTAGCTAGCTTAGGGAATGCTTACATGAACAATCATGAATTCAATTAGGTAATTAACAGAATCACAGAGGCATGTCAAAGAGATAAGAAGAGGTTTAAAGGTCATATGCTAGTGTGTCTAAACTAAGGTAATAATCTGGTTTGTATACTGAATAGATTCATTCTTTATTTAAGTCTAGGATTTGAGTGAATTACAAAATAACATTCAATGCAGATTAGTATAACAATTATAACAGTGTTAATAGAACATTAGAGAAGTTTGAATCTAGATATTACGAATATTAAGAAGTTCTTTAGTCGTTTGAAAGTTAATAGTAAACATGAATCATTAGATGCATATCATGTCAACACATAATTCTAATTTCAATGACACAAAGAAATTCATGACTGAAGAGTCTACTTACAGTCATCAATAAACATATAAAACACTAAGAAATATGAACACATTGTTAATAACATCATTTAGTAGTTCATGTTCAGCAACTTGAACTAATAAAGAAGAACAAGGTCGTAGTTTTACTGACCTTCTTTGGGCAGCAAACCAAACAAGTGTTCAAATTAGCCTTTAGGAAGTCAAGAGCTCAAGCTCTCAATTAGTAACAAACTCAGAACCAGAAAGAAACGGAAAAGCAAAAATTGATCAAGAACTTAGATTTTTATCGAAATTTCCTAAATAACAATATTGTGTATTAAATTCTAAGATGCTAGATGTAGTTGGTGTGTATATCTTGATGTGTGTTAGGTGAAAATATTAATACCCCATTTATAGTGGTTGTTGAAGCCCTAGGGTTTCACATATTTGAATTGATAGTGGAAAGTGATGAAGGAGTAGTGATGTAAGCACAATCGAGTGAAATCAGAATGACCAGAGGGGAAAATAAGTGAGATTCTAACCTGAGTGGGTGACAGTCGTCACAGGCGAGAAAACCATCGGACAAAGACTACAAATCAAGAGGTCATTGCATTTGACCTCTGGTTTCGAATAAACAGCACGAGATGCTCATGTATGCTCGGATTTTGTTGCAGCACCAGAAGATTTGAAGACTTAAAGTTTCAACTTTGTGTCTAAGTTAGAAGACTCGAGATTTCAAATTTGTATGACGAAAGTGGGAAGTACCGAAAGAATCGCAAGTAGGGAGGCAGAAAGAATGATTTGCGGTCAAGATTTGTGACCTTGCACGAATTTTGTGCAAGGTCTGTAACTGATTGGTCATGGAGTTTGAGAGAATAGAGAGAGGAAAAGGAAACGGGGACGGCAGGGTCTTTGGTGAAATGATTTAGACTATTAGGGTTGGGTAGTCCGTCTCAAGGGAAAATGTTAAGGGAAGGGATCTGGGCCGTTGATCATTTAGATCAATGGTCCTGATTTTTAGGGATTTAACATTTTTTATGGGGAGTTTTAGTGTTCGTTGGATCTTTGTGATCCAACTGTGAGGATTAAGTCTTCTGGTGGACCGTTGATTTAAGAAACGGACGACCCAAATGATTTGTGTTTATTTTGTAAGTGTGGGAGGCGAGTGATGTGGCAGGTCATGATTGGTTGAAAGGTAGTGGCAATGATTTCCAACAAGGATTGAAGGGGCTGTTTGGGTTTGGTATTTTCAGACTGGGCTCTTGCATTGCGCCAAAGTTAATTCAAAAAATAGTCAATCCTTGTTTAATTGAGAATTAAAATTATAGCCTTTAGCCTTTTAACCCCTTTTGAAATTAAATTAAATAAACTTAATTATTTTCAATAAAATATATAACTATCAAATATACTACTAATTATTGTAATTAATTATTTATAAAATACTTTATTCTTTTCTAAACTGTAATACTAATTTTGAATTATTAGCATAATAATCTAATTAATTAGAAATTAAGGAATCATTAAACTAATTATAAAGCCTATGTGATGTATATAAAAACTATTTTAATAATCTAAAATAGTAAGCAAGGTATATTTATAATTATAATTATAACATTATTTTATCAATTTAAAAACTATTAATATTGTAAAAATAGGTATTATTGATTGAAAATATTTTCAAAATATTCATTGTTAATTATTAAGTATAAATAAATTAATTTTAAAAGAGAAGGTCAAAATTGGCCGTCAATAGTCACGACCCACTTTCCACTATAGGTCGTGATGGCGCCCAACGTCGCCTTTAGGCAAGCCAACGGTGAACTATCAACTTATTATTCATTTTATTACTTTTGAGATGATGAATTTTTTTATTTAATAAAGAAACTACGTATAGAAAGCCATGGTGACATAAAGCATAAATACGACATAAAAATGAAATGGTGATAATATTAGGCAAAACCATAATATCTACTATAAACTCCTAAATCCGGTGTCACAAATGCATGAGCATCTACTAGGAGGTGCAATACTAATACAACATATGTCTAGAAGGTAAAATAAATAGGTCAATATGTAATTATCTGACCGGTCATTTTGTGCATTTAAGCCATATTCCCCTTTTGATGCTTCACATATGTGTATGTGTGGCTTTATGCTTGCGAGGTTGGTTAGTTTCATTCCGAGAAGGTTTTGGGTTTATTTGGACCCTTTAGTTCTTGGTTGAGAAACCTAGTTTAGCTCCGATAGGTTCTTATCATGATTTTGGACTTGGACATATGCCCGGAATTGAATTCGGAGCTCCCTCAGTTGATTTGACTTATTTTGCCAAAAGTTGATAGTTTGAGGTTTAGAAGTTCCGTAAGTTTGACAGTAGATTGACTTTATGGCTATCAGGTTTGAAATTTGGTTTTGGGACTTGGAATAGCTCTGTTTTGCAATTTGGAACTTGTCTACAAAATTTGGTGTAATTCGGAGTTAATTTGATATGATTCGGATGCTTAGTTGCAATTCTGGAGGTTCTTGAGTTTTCTTTTGAAATTCATGCATTTTGATGTCTAATTCATGGTTCTAGAGGTTATTGTGGTATTTTGATCACACACACAAATTCATATGATATATTTAGACTTGTGTGGATGTTTTGTTTTGTGCTCCGAGGGCTCGGGAAAGTTTCATACGTGTTTTGAAATGGTTTGGACTCAATTACAAGTTGCTGGTGTGTTGGTGCCTCAAGCGTCGCAATTGCAAGCACTAGCATTGCAATTGCAATCTTAGCAGGGGGTCTCAAGTGTCGCAGTTGCGACACCTAGATGAATAGGGTAGGGTCGCATTTGCAACAATTTTGTCGTATTTGCAATGGGAGCAGGCTTCGCAATTGTGAAGCCACTGTCGCATTTGCCACTTCCCCTTAGGCTGTCAGGCACCACAATTGCGAGTCTTTCTTCGCAATTGCGAACCCAGTGTCACAATTGCGACATCTACAACAGAACAAAAAGGTTGGGAAGACGGGATTTGATCTGATTTCTCTCATTTTAGAACCCTAGACTCGATAGGAGGCGATTTGGAGAGAGGATTTTCATCTACAATCATTGCGTAAGTACTTTTTATCAATTTCCAACTATTTTACATTATTATATATGCGATTGAACATCAAAATTATGAGAATCAAAGAGAAATTTTGTCAATGTTTTGAAAAAAATGAAAATTTGGGATTTGAGAGTCGCATTGGACTCGGATTTGAAAACAAAACACATATATGGACTCGTGTGGTTATGGGTAGACGGGATCTACCTTTGGATAGGGTTTTGATCAGGCGGGCTTGGTGTTGACTTTTGTTGACTTTTTTAGAATTTTATAAAGATCATAGTTTTATCTATTGTAATTGGTTTCTCTTGCATTATTTGATGATATTAAGTCATTTTTGTTATATTTAAGCCACGCGGAGGCAGATTTTGAGTGTAAATTTGGCCTAGTTGAAGTAAGAATCTTACATAACTTTGTGTGGGGGAACTACACCTTAGGATTTGGGTTGATTGTACTATTTGTATTACGTGGAAGACGTGTACACGAGGTGACGAATGTATACACGGGCTTATATGTGATATTTGGCTGATTTAGTATCTTAGGTTATCTTATATGTGATATTTGGCTGATTTAGTATCTTAGGTTACTTATAAGCACTTAATTGAAGTTATTATCGTTTTTTCTATCTTTCATTGTCATGTTTAGTCTTACATACCTTAGTTCATGTCGTTATTACATGTTCTAGTTTTCATTGTCAAAGTAACTCTTATATGCTTTTATTTGTAGTTGTTGTTACATGTTATTTTCTCCATTGTTGAATTATTCTCGTACATTTAGTCATAGATGCTATTTATGCTATTTCTTCAATTGTTAGGCTTATGTTATGTACTTGAATTGGAAGTTGCTATTTCATGAGGATACCTTCATTGTTGAGTTATAGCAGTTGTAGTTGTGAAAGTTAGTAACACATTGTGATTGAAGTTGTTGATTATTGAGATATGTTCTCTTGTTGAGTTGTTTCTCGTTCATTGTTTTGTTGTTATTGAGATGCTTGTACATATTGTGGTTGAGCCATGTGCTATATATTGTGGTAACATTGGTATTGTTGATTTTGGCAATGTTGTGGCATATGGGGATATGTGGTGCGAGCTGATTATTGTGTCATGATATTAATGTGTATGCGATGGTATAAGGATAGGGGTTGATATGCATGCGGTGTGATAAAGTGGGATTTATATGCGTGTTGCTAGTAAGGCAATTACCTGAAGCGATGCAGTGAGATAAGGGGGCTAAAGCGCGTGTAGCTATTTTGGGAAAAATATTTTAAAAATTATAAATGCGTCTGGCGCGGGGATATAAGGAAGATTGTGATTGTAAATTGTGAAATGTGGATATGAGGTGTGGTGCATCGGTTGTGATTCTTGTTGTGCACTCTATGTTGAAAAGGCTTGTTGATTGAAAGGTCATTGTTACTCTTTAATTTGTTTTACGTGTGTTTGACTGTATTTGATTATTTGTTGTTCTTATCATATGCTCATTCTTATTGTCCTTTATTGGTTGTTAGCCTCACCTCATTGTATTGCTTTGCTGCCATTTATTTCTTGCTTCCGTCATTAGAGTATATTATATTTTGTTGACGTTTCTCTTGCCTAGTAGGTGTCTTGCCCTGGCCTTGTCACTACTCTACCGAGGTTAGGCTTGATACTTACTGGATACCGTTATGGTGTACTCATACTACGTTTCTGCATATTTTTGTGCAGATCCAGGTACTTCCACTCGTGCCGGATGTGAGTGATTGACCAGTTATTCTGGAGACTACAAGGTATACCTGCTTGACGTTCGCAGGTCTCTGCGTCACCTCTTTCTATTGCTTTACTACTGTTTTCTTCACTTCAAACATAGCTGTATTTAGAGATTATTAGTGTATTTTCTGTAGAGCTTATGACTCAGTTCCACCAAATTTGGAAGTTATTTGACAATTTGTACCGTTTGAGTTTTATTATGATAGTTTAATAGTTTAATTTTATATCTGAGTTGCTATTTTTGCTAATTCTCAATGTATGTTAGGCTTACCTAGTCTTAGAGACTAGGTACCATAACGACATCCTAAGATAGGAATTTGGGGTGGTGACACAATATAAATGAATATAATGGAGACTCCATGTGCTGCGGATCATAACATCGGAATGCAGCTCACCGTGAAGTCCCCTCAACAGTTGCACTCATGTGCCCAAATGACCACCAAAATACCTGCACAATCAGTGCAGAAGTGTAGAATGAGTACGTAAATCAAAGCATACCCAGTAAGTATCTAGCCTAACCCAGGAGAAGTAGTGACGAATGGTCGACATCGACACTTACTAGTGGTCCAATAAATCAGTATAATAAATAATAAATAGATATGAAATGCAACAGTAATAATGAGGTAAGAACTGTAACTAACATAATCCTCCAACATAATGAAAATATGAATTTCTCAACTATTATATGCTATCTCAAACAGATAAGAAATATCAAGTGCTATCTCATCAGATAAGGAATATCCTGTAAATGCCAAGTCTCAATCGAAAGGGAACTCTCATGAATATTCGGACTACTAGAGATAATACGCATGAGTATGCTTGTCATGACCCAAAATCCCGACCTATCGTGATGGCATCTAACACACTTGCTAGGCAAGCCAACAATCACATAACATCTATACATTTGATTAAAACCTGTTTTAATAAACTCAACAGAGGAAAATCTCATGAATATCTGATACAAATCACCGAAAATAATACAACCACCTCAAAATCTGGTGTCAACGAGTACATGAGCACTACTAAGTATCAAAATAAACCGGAATACAAGTATAACTGTCTGAGTAATAGAACAATACAAAACAAAATAAAAGGAAAGAGAGTCAAGATTCACGGACATCATAGCAGCTACCTCGAAGTCTCCGAGCTGGTACTAGCATAGATCTAGAAATCACCCCGTCCAGATATACCCTAATCTGCACACAGAATGCAGATTGTAGTATAAGTACAACCGACCCCACGTACTCATAAGTAACAGAACTGAACTTGGGCTGAAAACAACGACGAGCTCAAAAGAAGACAGTAAGAATTCAAAATAATGGAAAAAAACAGGTTTAATGATGACAGAAACAATAAACGACTCAAAGAAATTACCATAATCATCTCATTCATGTTATAGAAATTTAGACTTGCTTTCAAGTTCAACAATTAAATCCCAACATCAAAGGAACATGACATTTACAGGTAGCATGATGAGTGGTACATCTTTATGCCTTCATGTCAGATATGCATGTTAAATGAATGATTTCACGGTGATATCCCAAAGTACTGACACTCTCAGAAATACTCAATTTATTTTCCAAATGCCCATATAATCCACACAGAATCACTCAGCATTGTACAGGTGCCTAGCATCAGTGCCCCTTACCAAAGCACGTGTATATATATCATTGTGCATGCGCTCACTGCTGGTATGTCAGACTCTAGAGGAGCGAATCCTGCCCAAGCGCTACTATAAAGCCTATAAGGCCTCCTACGGCTTGTAGCCCGATCCACATAATAATAATAAAGCCAATATGGCCTGCTGCGGCTTATAGCGATCCATTCGGCATCGAATTTCTTAGTCTTCATTAGGCTTGAATTGGGGTGTTATTCATGTTTTTTATGTTGTTTGATGTGATCATTCGGCATCGAATTTCTTAGTCTTCATTAGGCTTGAATTGGGGTGTTATTCATGTTTTTTATGTTGTTTGATGTGATTTGAGGCCTCGACTAAGTTCATATCATGTTTTATGACTTTTTGGTATATTTGGTTGAGGCCGGGGGGGCCTCAGGTAGATTTCGGATGGTTAACGGATCAAATTTTGAACTTAAGGCATGGTCGAGGAGTTCTGGACTGGAGTGATCGCACCTGAGAAGGTCATGGTCGCAGGTGCGAGGCTGCTGAAGTGAAGAGGGCATCGCAGAAGCGAGTTTGGCTAGGCTGCTGATGGGTCGCAGGTGCGAGAAGTATGCAGCATCTGCAAGCCCGCAGATGCGTGTGTGGTTCCGCAGAAGCGGAGGGTGAGGTGGAGTTGGAAGTCCGCAGAAGCAGTTCTTGTTGCACAGGAGCGAGTCCGCAGATGCGAGATTTGGACCGTAGAAGTGGTGGGGTGGAGTTTAAGTGACTTCTGTAAATGCAAAAATTTGACCGCATAAGCGGTATCGCAGAAGCGAAGAAATGGCTCGCAGAAGCGAAAAAGCCTGGACAGCGTTTCAATTCAAGGTTCCGAGGTTTTAATCATTTTTGGACTTTACAAGCTCGGACTAAGGCGATTTTTGAGACAAATTTCGAGAGATTTCTTGAGGTAAGTCACTTTTGATCATTTTTATGCAATAATACTAATTACCCATTGAATTCCCACCTAGTTTATGTGGATTTAAGGTGAAATTTTGGGAGTTTTGGGCTAGGGATTGGAGAGTTAAAGTTGGGGATTTGAGTGACGATTTGGTGTCGGAATTTGGTAAATTTGGTATGGTTGGACTCGTGGTTGAATAGGTGTTCGAATTTTGTAACATTTATTGGATTTCGAGACGTGGTCCCGGGGTTGACTTTTGAGTTGACTTTTTGACTTTTGATTAAGAACTTAGCATTTTCATAAGGAATTGATTCCTATAGTTCATGTTGATTGTATTGCATTGTTTGTGACTAGATTCGAGATGTTCGGAGGCCGATTTGTGAGGCAAAAGCTTATTGGAGTAGAGATTTGCACGATTTGAGGTAAGTAACACTTCTAAACTTCGTTATGAGGGTACGAATCCCTGAATTTCCTGTTATGTGATCAGTGTTGAGGTGACCCACATGCTGGATGATGGGCGTATGGGCGTGCACCATAGTAATTATGACTTAGTCGATTTCATAGGACTGTGTAGTCATCTTATCTAAATATTACCGATGTACTCTATGTGTTAGAGCACTTGAGCTGTGAATTATATCATAAATCATGTTTAGGCTATGAGCTGGTACTATTAGGACCCACAGTGGTTATTCTTTACAGTTGAGATTATTTGCTTAATTTGCAGTTACGTACTCAGTCACATTCATCATTGTATTTCATATCTCAGTCTCTGTATTAGTTTTTGTTAAATCATGTATCATTGATTTGGGCTGCTTAGCGTGAGTGTGGTGAACCCGAGAGACTAGAAAGATTGATGACTGAGTTGGGGCCTAGAGCCATGTTGTGAATGAGATATGTGGATCGGGTTGCATGCAGCAACAAGCCTTATGGCTATATGTCGATCGGGTTGCACGCAGCAACAAGTCTTATGGCTATATGTGAATCGGGTTGCACGCCGCAACAAGCCTTATGGCTATATGTGGATCGGGTTGCACGCTGCAATAAGCCTAATGGCTATTATGTGTATCGGTTTGTACACTGCAACAGGCCTTATGGCTATATGTGGATCAGGTTGCATGCCGCAGCAGGTACCGTACTATTCTAAGTGACTGAGGGTGACGAGCAAGAGTTGAGACAGTCAGATTGAGTGCTCTGAGAGTGTGAGTACTTGAGGTTTTCATTGTGTTGCATCACATGTTGTATTCATATTAGCATATATATATATATATAGAGATGTCATATTCCTCATATTAGTCGCACTTGGCATATTTTATCTGTGTTGAACTTAACTGTTAAACCTGGAAGCATGTCCACATTTTATGTATTGTTAAACTTCGTATTTTTTGTTGTATTGGTTGAGCTCGTCTTTTCTTTCAGTCCAAAGTTTAGACTTATTATTTATTGAGGTTCTTGTACTCACGATACACCTTGCATTTCATAAGCAGATATAGGTGTTTCCGGGCACAATGGTTGCTGATCTTAGAGTTTTGCTCGTTTGGAGATCATCGAGGTACTGCTTTGGCATCCACAAACCTTGACTCTCCTCCTCTATCTCTTAGTTTTACTTATGTTGTGTACCTGTCTAGACTATGTTTCAGACTATGTTATTGTATAGATGCTCATGTACTCAGTGACACCCGGATTTTGGGAAAAATTGTATTCGAGTCGCAGTTGTTTATATCGGCTATTTGTGAGAGTTATTACTGTTAAACTTACTTCATCTTATTTTTAATACAAAATGCCTAGTTTTATTGTGAATGTCGGCTTGCCTAGTTCTGTGATAGGCGTCATCACAACATGTCGAGTTTTGGGTCATGACATGTTGCAAGCAAAACTTTCTTTCAAGGAGAAAGATGAAAGGCGTGGCTTGCAACAAAGAGGTCTTGGACGTGAACAAGGTCGTGGTGGAAAAGGAAGAGGTGGTAGCCAACCACCAAAAAAAG
Source organism: Nicotiana obtusifolia (assembly GCA_002018475.1). Classification (NCBI taxonomy): domain Eukaryota; kingdom Viridiplantae; phylum Streptophyta; class Magnoliopsida; order Solanales; family Solanaceae; genus Nicotiana; species Nicotiana obtusifolia. The sequence continues at coordinate 70,839 of MCJB01026728.1, read as the reverse complement.
AAAATAAGAGCCAAGAATCAAGGAAGAGGTCGTGGAAGAGGTAGAGGATGCAGGCAAAATCAAGTAAGTATGATAAGTCTAATATTGAATTTTATACTTGTCATAAATTTGATCATTTTTCCTGGGAATGTTAAAATATTGTGGAGAAAAAAAATAATTTTATGGAGAGCAAAAATGAAGATGGAGATGGTATTTTAGTTCTTGCTTGCAAAAGAGAAGAAAGTGTAGAGAAAAATCAATGGTATTTTGACTCCGGTGCAAGTAGCCATATTTGTGGAAAGAAGACTTTATTTGTGGAGCTTGAAGAATTGAATGGTGGCAACATCACTTTTGGATACTCTTCGCATGTTAAAATCAAAGGAAAAGTAAGATTTTAATTCGCTTGAAAGATGGTAGTCACCAATTAATTTCTACTGTTTTGTATGTATCGGAGATGAAAAGTAATATTTTAAGTTTAGGACAGCTTTTGGAGAAAAATTATGATATTCATTTGAAAGATAAAAAGTTGTTCATGAGAGATGAAAATGGGAGATTGTTAGCCAAAGTTCCTATTGCTAATAATAAAATGTTTGTTTTGAACCTTCAAAGTGATGCTCCAACATATTTGCTTTCATGTACCAAAGATTCATCTTGGCTTTGGCATATGAGATTTGGTCATGTGAATTTTGATAGTCTAAGGTTGATGAAGAAATAAAGCATGGTGAAACGGATTGCCAACTATTGATCATTTGAGCCAAATTTGCGAAGGATGTCTCTTTGGAAAGCAAGCAAGAAAAAGCTTTCCTAAAGAGTGTTTGACTAGAGCCCGATGCCCACTGGCATTGATTCACATGGATGTGTGTAGACTAATCAAGCTATCTTCACTTGGTAAAAGTAATTATTTTTTACTTTTTATTGATGATTTTTATAGAAAAACTTGGGGGGAATTTTTGAAAGTGAAATCGGAGGTATTTGATACTTTCAAAAAATTCAAGAACATGGTGGAGAAACAAAGTGGCTATCAAGTTAAGTCATTGCGGTCTGATAATGGTGGATAATTCACTTCAAATAAATTCAATGTTTATTGTGAAAATAGTGGAACTCGTCACTTTTTGACTGTTCTAAGATCACCACAACAAAATGGTGTCATCAAAAGAAAGAACAGGATTATTCTCAACATGGAACTAGTATGTTGAAAACAAAAATATGCCAAAGGAGTTTTGGGCTGAAACAGTTGCGTGTATAGTGTATTTGTCAAATCGGTGTCACACCAAGAGTATTCGTGAAAAAATACCTCAAGAGGCTTGGAGTGGTTTCAAGCCAAAAGTTGCTCATTTACGAGTTTTTGGGAGCATTGTCGATGCACATGTGCCGGATGAGAAGAGGTCCAAGCCTGATGATAAAAGTGAGAGGTATGTTTTCATTGACTATGATCAAAGTTCTAAAGGTTATAAATTATATAACCCAAGAAATGGAAAGGTTACCATAAGCAGAGATGTTGAGTTTTATGAAGATAATGCTTGGGAATGGAAAACTAAAGAGCAAGATTACTCTTTTAGTCCTTTCTTTGATGAAGGTGATGATGAAGAAGTTGCCGAGCAGCCTATCACACCACCTTCAACACCTCCGGCACAAGTTCAAGAAGAAGATGAGTCAAGTTCAAGTTCTTCAAGTGAAGTGCCTAAGAAAACTAAACATTTTCGTGAGTTGTATGAAAATACGAAAGTGGTAAGAAAAGATTTATATAATTTGACTCACTTTTGTTTGTTGGTGGATAGTGAGCCTTTAACTTATGAAGATGCTTCCCAAAATACCAAATGGAAAGATGCCATGGATTAAGAAATCAAGGCAATCAAGAAGAATGATACTTGGGAATTAGCCATAGTTCCAAAAGGCAAAAGCACCATTGGTGTCAAATGGGTGTACAAGTTGAAGAAAATTTCCAAGGGTAAGGTGGAAAGGTACAAAGCAAGATTGGTTGACAAGGGATACAAGCAAAAGAACTCGGTATTTCATGAAAAGAGCAAGCATATTAATACTAGGTATCACTTTATTAGAGATTGCATATCTAATAAAAATGTGGATCTTGAGCACATGAAGTCACTAGACCAAATTTCAGATATTTTCACCAAGCCGTTAAAGATTGAGCTTTTTCAAAAGCTAAGGAAGGCTCTTGGAGTGATGAAACAAGTTTAAGGGGGTATGTTGAAGTATGAAAATAATAAAGTTATTTTTCATTTCTTCACATTTATCTAAATTAGTTCATGAACTAGAATATTAATTTAGTACATGTATTAGAGTATGAACATATTGATGTACTTTGGAAGATACAATGCCTAGTAATATCATCCATGTACCTTGACCGATGTGAGGTGTGGACTTAGTTATTATGTTTACATATAGTGTAGGCTAGATACATGAACTATTTCTCCTATAAATTGCCATGTATTCCTAGCCATTTGGAGCAAGTCAAGTTGAATAGAAATGTAAAGACCCGATCAGTCATTTTGTGAATAAGCGCCCCGTGTGGTGGCTTAAGGTCTCGAGCAGCTTCATATCATATATTATGACTTGCTTATGTGGTCGAGTTCAATTTTCGGATGATTCGGGATTGATTTGGAAGGATGATTCTTGTTTTAGAATCTTAAGCGGTAAGAGTTGACCGGAGTTTGACTTTTGTGAAGATGAACCCGAAATAATGTTTTGATGATTCCAACAGCTTCGTATGGTAATTTTGGACTTCGGCATGTGTCCGGATTTGGATTTGAAGGTCCATAGGTTGATTTGACGCATTTTGGCGAAAATTGGAAAGTTGAAGGTCTGGAAGGTTGAGAGGTTTAACTGGAAGTTGACTTTGTTGATATCAGGCTCGGATTGCCATTTCAGAGTTGGAATAGCTCTATTTTGCCAATTGGGACTTGGATGCAAAATTTGAGGTTATTCCGGATAGATTTGATATGATTCGGCGCGAGTTGTAGAAGTTAAAAGTTTATTAAGTTCGATTTGAGGTGCGATTCGTAATTTTGATGTTGTTTGATATGATTTGAGGCCTCGATTAGGTCCATCTTATATTATGGAACTTGTTGGTAATGTTCGGACGGGGTCCCGGGGGCCCCAGGTGTGTTCTGGACGGGTTTCGGATCATGGGGACTATGTTGGTTGAAGCTGGTGTGGGCAGGGATCTAGTGTGGTCGCACCTGCGGACCACTGGGCGTAGGTGCGATGGGTTCAGGTGCGGACTAGAAGGCGCAAAAGCGAGTTGATTGGGAGCTGAGGTGTTGCACATCTGCGATGTAAATCCCGCAGATGCGGCTCCGCGGTTGCGAGTTTGTATGGCAGGTGCGGTTATGAGCGGGGTTGGAAGTCTCCGCAAATGCGGAGTGTTGTCGAAAAATGGCTGCACAGGTGTGCTTCGTTGTTCGTAGAAGCGACGCTACAGATGCAGTGTCTTGGACGCAAGTGCGGTCATATGAGATTTTTGTCATTTGCGCATCTGCAATGAATATTCGGCAGATGCGGCTTCGCATATGCGACTGTGAGTTTGCAAAAGCGGAAATTCTAGCACAATTGTTATAATTTGAGGGTTTGTCCATTTTTAACATATCTTGAGTTATAGATCTCGGTTTTGGCCGATTTTGGAGGGGTTCTTCATGATTTGGATTGGGGTAAATATTATTTATCCCGATTTGATTATATTTCATGATTCATAATTATTTTTGTTAAATTAGTGATTTGAACGAGAGAAAATGAGAATTTTTGTATAAACGTTCAAAAAAAAAAAAAAAAAAAGAGGATTTGAAGGCAGATTTGATGTCGGAATTGGATAATTTTGGTATGGCTGGATTCGTATCGGAATGGTTTTTCGGATTTTGTGAATTTTGTCGGGTTCGAAGATGCGGGTCCAGGATTGACTTTTTGGGTTGACTTTTTAGTTTACATTAAATATCGATGTTTTATTATCTGAAATTATTATTGTGGGTTTTATTTATGATATTAAGTTATTTTGACTAGATTTGAGCCGTCCGGAGGTTGTTTCACACGAGAAGGTCATTTTAGAGTATCGGTTTAGCTTCTTTGAGATAAGTATCTTGCCTAACTTTGTGTTGGGGAACTACCCTTAGGATTTGAGTCATTTGTGCTATTTGTGTCATGTGAAAACCGTGCACGCGAGGTGACGAGTACGTACTCTGGCTTATATGTGGAAGTTGACCGGTTTAAACTCTTAGGCTTCTTTCATGTATTTATTTGGAATTGTTAGCACATGTTATATCTTTTATTCGTCATGTCTACTATTACATGATTTATTTGAATTTGATGTTACATGTCCCATTCTTTAGTTGTCGACTTTGCTCTTGTACTATTTATCTGAAGTTGTTATCACTTTTATCATTATGTGATTTCTTTAATTGTGGAGTTACTCTTAGTTGAAATTGTTGTTATACGATATCCTTTTATTTTCGGGTTATTCTCAAGCATTTAGACGTAGTACTAGTTCGTGCCATCTCTTTCATTGTTAGCCTATTCATACATTAAAATCCGAAGTTTTCCATTTCATCAAAATACTTTCAATATTGAGTTTATTCTTAAACAATTAATTGGAACTGAGGTTATCAAAAGTCATTAATTTATTTAATTGAAGTTGTGTTTAAAGGGGGTGATGCTCCTTATTTAGTTACTTTCCTGTTCATTTTGTTGTTATAGAGATTCTATACACATTGTGCTGAGTCGTGGGCTATTTGTTGTGGAATTATTGATATTGTTGGATCTTTGGAAAGGTTGTGGCCTATGGGCACTTGTGATATGAGTTGATATGTTGTGTTGTTGTGATGTTAGCACATGTGAATTGTTGTATGGTTTGGTTGTTGTTATGCGGAGTATAAGGGTGGCATTTCACCGTTATTGTTATGCTAGGCATAAGGGTGGCATCTCATTATGGTTGAATGCCGGAGTGATACAGATAGCTACTGTGTTATTGTCCGGGCGGAGCAATAAGGATGGCTATTATACAGAGTGATACGGGTGGTTGTCGGAGTGATACGGGTGGCTAATGATAATTTCAAGGTGGAGTGATACAGGTGGCTATCGGAGAGATAAGGGTGGCAATGTTAGGGATGATGTGTGATGGCTTGGGGACATTGTGTTGGTGATTTTCGTGTGATGGTGTGCTTTTACTTGTGTATGTCATACACCTTACTTGACTTGTTTTATTGCTTAGATTAGCTACTCGATGTCTTTGATATTACTTGTTGAGTTGGACTGCAGTAGTACACTCGCACAAGCATACACCGTAACATGCCACTTATACTACCTCAGGAGTATGAAACTTGGCATTTATTGATCATGCCCACGTGTTCTTGTATTATTTTTTTTCATGTTGATATTGAGCCTGTGACCATGCCGGTTGGATTGTAATATTGAGCCTGTGACCACGTCGGGCAGATTATGATATTGAGCCTTTGACCACGCGAGGCAGATTATGATATTGAGCATATGGCCACGCCGGGCGGATTGTGATTGTGAGTTTGTGACCACGTCGGGCAGATAGTGAATGCAAGTCTGTGATCATGCTGGCAGATTGAGTATCGGCACGTGAATTGTCCATGCGTCTGTGATTTCAAATGTGGGCACAAGGTGCCTTGAGCATAGGATGGTGGGTTGAGACCCGTGACTTGTGACTATGAGATGAGGTATCACGGAGTGATTTCGTTGTGAAACTTGTGTTAGAACGGCTTGATTAATTGATTGTCCTTTGTGTTCTTTATTTGGTTTCAATAATACTTCATGGTGCTCTTATTGCTTTACTGTTTATATCACTTATTGATTCTTGTTTCCATTTACTGATTTCTACTTTCCATTATTAGCTTTATACCTCTATACTGCACTTGTTATTTTGTGTAGTGAGTGTCTCGACTTGTACCTTATCGCTACTCCACTAAGGTTAGTCTTGATACTTACTAGGTACTGGCCCTGGTGTACTCATACTACACTTCTGCACATTTTTGTGTCGAGCCAGGTATTGGAGATATCGGACTCGGGCAGAGTTAGCTTGTTGATCGCAAGGATTCAAGGTAGAGCTGCTTGGTCATTACAGTCCCTTGGAGTTCTTTCCTTATATCGTACTGTCAGCTTGTCAATTGAACAGTATTGTATTTCGATCTTTGAGACCATTCCATGTATTCTGCTATAGTTCGTGACTCTATATTACCAGTCTTGGGAGGTTGTTATGATTATTTCCGCGTAGGCTTATTCCGCTTTTGTTTTGGTATTTATATTAAAATATGTTTCAACTTGTCATTGTTAATTTGCCTTAGATTATTGTAAGTATTTGGCTTACCTAGTCTTAGAGACAAGGTTCCATCACGACATCCTACGGAGGGAAATTCGGGGCGTGACAAGTTGGTATCAAAGCTTTAGATTCATAGATTCTACGAGTCATGAGCAAGTTGTAACGACTCGACCGGTCGTTTTGAGGATTAGCATCCCGTTCGGCGGCTTAAGGTCTCGAGCAACTTCGTATTATATGCTATGACGTGCGTGCGTGGTCGAGTTCGGATTTCGGATGATTCGGGATTAATTTGGAAGAATGATTCTTATTTTAGAAGCTTAAGCGGTAAGAGTTTACCGGAGTTTGACTTTTGTGTAGATGACTCCAAAAGGGAGTTTTGATGATTCCAATAGCTTCATATGGTGATTTTGGTCTTAGGAGCATGTGCGGATGTTGATTTGGAGGTCTGCAGGTCATTTCGGCATGAATTGGCGAAAGTTAGGAAAAATAGAAGATTATTGGAAAGTTTGACCGAGAGTTGACATTGCTGATATCGGGTTCGGATTTCGATTCTGATAGTTGGATTAGCTCCGTTATGTCATTTGGGACTTCTATGCAAAATTTGGGTTCATTTCGGTTTGATTTGATATGTTTCTACACGAGTTTTGGAAGTTGGAAGATTTGAAAATTCATAAGCTCGATTTGAGGTGCGACTCGTAGTTTTGACATTATTCAATGTGATTTGAGGCCTCGAATAGATCCGTGTATTGTTACGGGACTTGTTGGCATACTCGGACGGGGTCCTGAGTAGCTTGGGGAGAGTTTTGGACATGATTCAGATCATTTTGGAACTTTTTGGTTTAGGCTGGTTTGAGCAGTGCTGGTGTGCTTGCACCTGCGGACCACTGGGCGCAAGTGCGATGGTCGCAAAAGCGGAAAGAAGGCGTAGAAGCGAATTCTGGAAGGCTGAGGAAGGATCGCAGAAGCGAGTTTTATTGCGTACTTGTGATGTAGCAAGTGCAGTGACTTCGATCGCAGTAGCGGAAGGCAGTGCCAAGAACGGAAGCTTGTCTCGCACCTGCGATTGCACAGAAGGTGTGAGGGTTGACTGTTCAGTGGACATCCGCAGATGCGAGATTTTTCTCGCAAAAGCGAGATATGCAAATGCGCAATTTTGTCCGCAAATGCGGATATGGCTGGGCAGAATGCTTAAGTTCGAGGTCGATATTTTTCTTCATTTTTGGAGTTTTAGACCTCAGTTTTGGGCGATTCTGGAGGAGTTCTTCATGAGTTTGATTTGGGTCCTTGTCCGAAATTGATTATATTTCATGATTCCATAACTATTTATATCATTAATTTGTGAATATAATGGATGAAAATGGGAAATTTTGTAAAATCTTTCAAGAATCTAAAATGAGGATTTGAAGGGTGATTCGATATCGGAGTTTGATAATTTTGGTATGGTTAGACTCGTATCGGTATGGGTGTTCGGGTTTTGTGAATTTTATCGGGTTCTGAGGTGCGGGCCCGGGGTTGACTTTTGGGTTGGCTTTTTAGTTTTAATTAAAGACCGAAGTTTTATTATCCGGAATTGGTTCCTATGAGTTTTAATTATGTTATGAAATTAATTTGGCTAGATTTGAGCCGTCCGGAGGTTGTTTCACACGAGGCCATTTTAGAGATCGGTATAGCTACGTTGAGGTAAGTATATTGCCTAACTTTGAGTGGGGGAAACTACTCTTTAGGATTTGAGTCATTTGTGCTAATTGTGTCATGTGAAGGCCGTGTACGCAAGGTGACGAGTACGTACTCAGGCTTATTTGTGGAAATTTAACTATTTTGGGCTCTTAGGTTCTTACGTTCATCAGATGTGAAGTTGTTTTAGCATGTTAAATCCTCCATTTACTAAATTCATCCTTACGTGTCTTATTTGGAATTGATTGACTCATGTTCCGCCCTTGTTGTTAACTCTTATGTGCCCTAATTGATCTTGTTGCCTCTTTATTGTCTCGTTGTCTTTTCTGTAATTGCTTAACCTTAATTGAAGTTATTATTATTTCTTCCGTAATTGCTTACCCTAAGTGAAGTTATTATTATCCCTTTCGTAATTAAGTAACCTTAATTGAAGTTATCATTATCTTTTCGTAATTGCTTAGCCTTAATTGAAGTTTTGTTATCCCTCCCATTGTTAACATGTTCTTATTTGAGGTTATTGATTCGTGCTATCTCTCTAATCGTCGAATTGTACTTTTTGTGGAATCATTGTTTCACATTATCTCTTCCTTGTTGAACTATTCTTGTTGGAACCATTATTCTCTGTTGTGTCTTTCTTTGTGAACTCATTCTTCCGTTTCTTTGTGTTCTGAAGCTCTTGTGTTGGTTTACTTGCCATACTCTTGTGTTATCGTTGTTGTTGTTGTTTTTGAGCAGAGGGCTATGCGTGGCTGTGGTATTGAAACTATTTTGAGGAAATGTTGTGGCATATGGGTACATATTGTAAGAGTCATTTTATTATGCTGTTATGTTTTGGCACATGTGGTATTGTTGAGAGGATTGTCGGGGTGTTCGCACGTGAGTTGTCTGTGCTATTTTTAGTATTGATTTTTGCACATGCGGCATGACAAGGCGGGCTATATATGTGGGTTTGCGCATGTGGCGAGACAACGTGGGAATATTATTATGTGCGTGTGGTGAGACAAAGGGGGCATTTACTTTATTATTGCACACGTGGCGAGACAAGGTAGGCTATGTCGGGGAATGATTTGTGATGACTTGTGATAGCCTGAGGGCATTGTTATTGTTGATATTTGTGTAGTGGTGTGCCTACCTTGTGTGAGTAATACCTTGTACATTTTGTAGTGACCGTTTCTTATGTGTTATTCATTGTCTCTACTCTTACTTCTTGAATTGAATTGGGATAGAACACTTGCACAAGCATACACGTAATTAACCACCCATATCGATTTAAGAAGATGAATCATGATGTTATTGACCATTTACATGTACTCCCATTTACTTGCCTTTTATGTGAGAGTTGTTCTATTGGCACGTGAGTTGTCCGTGTGGTCATGAATCATTATTATTGTTGGCACATGAGTTGTCCGTGTGGATGTTTGATTATTTTCACTCCCTTGGCACGTGAGTCGCCCGTGTGGTTATGAATTCTAATGTAGGCACGAGATGCCAAATGATTGGGGTTCACGAATTGGGACCCGTGAAATGTGACTATGAGGTGAAGTACTCGGGGAAATCTTTGAACAAATCTTGTGTGGAAGCGGTTGCTCCTATTGAATTATTACATGTTCCCTTTACTTATTTTCACTAGACTTTAACTATATTCAGCTTACTCCATGGCGTTATTACCTATTGTTTCCCTGCTGCTAATTGTTGCTCTTAGTTTCCTGTTACAAGTATTGTCGGTTATTGTTATCAGGCTTAGTTTTATTCTGATATTGTTCCATGTTAGTTTCACATTCATACGTGTACAAGTTATTTGATTTAGTAGGTGTCTTGACTGTCCCTCGTCACTACTTCACCGAGGTTAGTCTTGATACTTACTAGGTATCGCTGTAGTGTACTCATGCTACACTTTCTGCATATTTTTGTGCAGATCTAGGTACTACGGAGTTGGTTGATCATTAGCTAGTTGTTCGGACTTTGCTGTGGAGACTCAAGGTATACCTGTCGTTGCATTTGCAGGCCTCGGAGTCACCTTCTAATATTGTACTTGCTCTATTTATTTCTATTCCAAGAAAATTGTACTTAGAAGACTTTCTAGTAAACTCAGTAGCACGTATGACTTGTACCACTAGTTTTGTGATATTATATCATATTAGAAATGTTGGCTTCATTTAGAAATATCTGGTTTCTGCTTAATAGTTATGTTGGTTAATCGCTATCATTTAATTCAATTAAGTGTTAGGCTTACCTAGGCGTAGAGACTAGGTGCCATCACGACATCCTACGGAGGAAAATCGAGGTCGTGATAAGCTGCGGGTCGATACGGAGATGTCTGTACTTATCTTCGAGAGGCTACGGAACTATTAGGATAGTTTCACTTCTTTCATTCATATCGTGCGGATTTATTGATCTCGGAGTTGAGCCTTTGTCAATCTATTCTCTCATAGATGGTGAGTTCACGAGCTGCAAATACTGATGACGCTGCCCCTATAGCCGGTGTTGCTAAAGGCCGAGGCAGAGGCAGGGTCCGAGGAGGAGCACGTGCTACAGCTAGAGCACCTATTAGAGCAACAATTGAGGAGCTTCCAGTAGCTTTTGTTGAGGGACAGACATCGGAGGCGCCTGTTTTTCCCCCCGGACTTTAAGAGACCTTAGCACAGTTCCTAAGCATGTTTCGTACATTGGCCCAGGCGGGGTTGATTCCGATTGCACTAGCTACTTCATAGACCAGGGAGGAACTCAGACTCCCACCGCCCATACTCCAGAGCAGCGAGTCCATGTTGGTCAGGTCCCAGGTGTTATGCTGACACAGCCTGTTGTTCTAGTTCAGCTCGTGGTTAAGGCAGCAGCATATGAGGAGGAACAGCTTAGACTTGCGAGGTTCAAGAAGTATTATCCTCCTACCTTCAGTGGTTTGGCTTTAGAGGATGCGCATGGTTTCCTAGAGGAGTGCCATCGTATTCTCCGCACTATGGGTATTGTGGAGACGAGTGGGTTGCTTTTACTATGTTTCAGCTTAAGGGAGCGGCATATCAGTGGTAACGAGCGTATGATTGGGTAGCTCGGTTGATACAGCTTCACTTTCATGGACTCAGTTTTTAGAGATGTTCTTAAGAAAGTTTGTTCCCCGGACCCTTCAGGATGCATGGTGCGCGGAGTTTGAGCGGTTGCATCAAAGCACTATGTCAGCGTCAGACTATGCCGTTAGATTCATTGATTTGTCCAGACATGCACCTGCTTTGGTTTTTACAGTTAGAGAGCGAGTCCGCAGATTCATTGAGGGGCTCAGTCATGACATTCGGTTCAGCATGGCTCAGGAATTGGAGACGGATGTTCCATTTCAGCAAGTGGTAGAGATCGCTCGCCGATTAGAGGGCATGCGAGGCCAAGAAAGAGAGGACATGCGGGGTCAAGAGAAAGGGGTCAGGGTGGCTAAGAGGCCTCGTAGACCAGGAGTATCTACTTGTCCCTATTTTAGAGGCAGTGTACGGCATGGTAGAGGTCTTGTGGGTCAACAAGTTCAGTTTGCACTGTAGGCTTCGCACGGTGTTTCAGATACCTATGGGTCTTAAAGTACCCGTACCGGACAGCTTCCACAGCCACATCAGCGAAGAGGTTGTTTTGAGTGTGGAGATACCAGCCACATGGTGAGAGATTGTCCCAAACTCCGGACAGATGTGTCACAGTAGGATATTGAGGCTATGAGTTCTGCTCCAGTTGCCGCTATCCCTGCACCGCCAGCTAGGAGTGTAGGTCAGGCAGGTAAAGGGCGCCCAAGAGGGGGAGGCCCGGCCCGTTGATATGCTTCCTATGGTAGGGCCGAGGTCGCTGCACCAGATGATGTCGTTACAGGTATGGTTTTGATTTGTTATAGAGGAGCATCATTCTTATGTTGTTCGGTTTGGCTTATCGAGGTTAGCTCTCCTATCTTGCTTCCCATATGGGGGAGCTTCGTGATTTTGTACTCTGCTTTTGTGTTTACCCCTGTTGGGAGATTCTATAATGGTAGCTCGTGTCTATCATTTCATTTTATTCATTATTGAGGGCTATAAGACTAGAAGTGACTTTCTATTACCCATTACGATAGGTTTTGATATGACTTCTAGGTGATTGGTTACAACTGGTGATTTAGATGCTCTACTGGTGTGGGAGTTCAGTATGTGTTGTGATTTTGTTGGCGGAATAGAATTAGTGGAAGGTTTCGGTTGGTATGATGTTTATACTACTTGTGATTCAGAGCTGAGATGGGATCCTCGCGTCTTCATGTGATTTAATATGTTGAACCAGGCTATGGGCTGCGATGGAGCTATATCAAGATAAGATTCTTGCAATGTGTTCATATACCTTGATTCTCCCTTGTGAACCTGATTTGTAGTGTGGTACTGATAGGGAGTGGTGCCTATCGGGCTTGTTTGATAGTTCTTTCATATGTTTCTCTTTGCATTCTCAGCCATTTTTGCGTTGTACGTATTATTTTAGCTCGCAAGATGGATGCCCAGGTGTCGTTAGATGTGATTTGTTTATTCGGGTGAATAGTTACGAGGTCTTCGCGTTTCTTGCATCGTTGTCGGTGTCGTGAAGGTTTGGATCAGGGTTTTAGTTTATATGGGGCTAATTTCCGGTGCTGGATTTGATTATGGGCAGTTATTGCGATCAGAGATGTTATTATGGGCATATGTGTGATGGGTTACATCGCGTGGTTGTACCTACTGGGTTTAGGCATGAATTGTTGCAGTTGATTGAGGTTGATACCGTACGTCGGTGTGGAAATCGTGTCTTTTGGAAATGATCGGAGGTGAGAAATTTGATTCTAAAGTTATCAGTGTGGGTAGAAGGAATAATTTTCAGTTGGGATGGTGTCGTCGGGCCTATGTGGATTGGGGTGACGTGGGATCACCCGCGAGTACATGTATAGTAAGTTCATTCAGATATTTGAGGACTTCGAAATGGTTCTTCGCACGTTCGAGGACGAACGTTTGTTTAAGAGGGGAAGAATGTAACGACCCAACCTTTCGTTTTGAGGAGTAGCGTCCCATTCGGTGGCTTAAGGTCTCAAGCAGCTTCGTATTATGTGTTATGACGTGCGTGCGTGGTCAAGTCAAGGTGGGCTATGTCGGGGAATGATTTGTGATGACTTGTGATGACCTGGGGGCATTTTTATTGTTGGTATTTGTGTAGTGGTGTGCCTACCTTGTGTGAGTTATACCTTGTACATTTTGTGGTGATCGTTTCTTATGTGCCATTAATTGTCTCTACTCTTACTTGTTGAATTTGATTGGGATAGAACACGTGCACATGTATATACGTAATTAATCACCATATCGGATTACGAAGACGAATCCTGATGTTATTGACCCTTTATACGTACTCTAGTTTACTTGCCTTCTGTGTGAGAGTTGTTCTATTGGCACTTGAGTTGTCCGTGTGGTCATGAATCATTATTATTGTTGGCACATGACTTGTCTGTGCAGATGTTTGATATTGTCACTCCTTTGGCACGTGAGTCGTTCGTGCGGTTATGAATTGTAATGTGGGCACGAGATGGCAAGTGATTAGGGTTCACGAATTGGGACCCATGAAATGTGACTATGAGGTGAAGTACCTCAGGGAAATCTTTGAACAAATCTTGTGTGGAAGCGGTTGCTCCTATTGAATTATTACTTGTTCGCTCTACTTGTTTTCACCGGACTTTAACTGTATTCAGCTTACTCCACGGTGTTATTACCTGTTGTTTCCCTGTTGCTAATTACTGCTCTTAGTTTCCTATTACAAGCATTGTCGATTATTGTTATCATACTTTGTTTTATTCTGATATTGTTCCCTGTTAGTTTCACATTCATACTTGTACAGGTTATTTGATCTAGTAGGTGTCTTGACTGTCCCTCGTCACTACTTCACCAAGGTTAGTCTTGATACTTACTGGGTACCGCTGTGGTGTACTCATGCTACGCTTTCTGCACATTTTTCTGCAGATCCAGGTACTACAGAGTTGGTTGATCATTAGCTAGTTGTTCGGACTTTGCTCCGGAGACTCAAGGTATACTTGCCACCGCGTTCGCAGGCCTCGGAGTCACCTTCTGATGTTGTACTTGCACTGTTTATTTCTATTATAAAACAGTTGTACCTAGAAGTCTTTCTAGTAAACTCAGTAGAGCTTATGACTTGTACTACCAGTTTTGGGATATTATATCATATTGCAAATGTTGGCTTCATTTAGAAATATCTGGTTTCTTCTTAATATTTGTGTTGGTTAATCGCTATCATTTAGTTAAGTAAGTGTTAGGCTTACCTACTCGTAGAGACTAGGTGCCATCACGACATCCTACGGATGGAAATCGGGATCGTGACACAAGTTTAGCAGAGTCTTGCGGATCGGTACGGAGATGTGTGTACTTATCTTCGAGAGGTTACAGAACTATTAGGAAAATTTCACTTCTTTTATTTCTATCATGCAGATTTGTTGATATCGAAGTTTGATCCTTGTATCTCCATTCTCTCACATATGGTGAGGACACGCATGATCGGATTAGCTGAGCAAACACCCCTGCCCCCTGCTAGAGCCGTGAGAGGCCGGGGCCGAGGTAGAGGCCGAGCAGGGACACGCCCCACAGCTAGAGCATCAGTTAGAGCAACAGTTAAGGAGCTGCCAGTAGCTCCGGTTGGGGGACAGGCTCCGGAGGCGCCTATTGTTACCCCCGGACTTCAGGAGACTTTAGCGCAGTTCCTGAGCATGTTTGGTACATTGGCTCGGGCAGGATTGATCTCTGTTGCACCGGCTACTTCACAGATTGGGGGAGGAACTAAGACTCCCACTGCTCGTACTCCAGAGCAGCGGGCTCATTTTAATCAGGTTTCGGGTGCAGTACCGGTATAGCCTGCTCTCCCAGTTCAGCATAAGGTTAAGCCAGGGGCATGAGAGGAGGAGCAGAAGAGGCTTGAGAGGTTCAATAGGTATAGTCCACCTATTTTCAGTGGCATGGCTATCGTGGATGCACAGGGATTTCTAGAGAAGTGTCATCGTATTCTCTGCACCATGGGTATTGTGGAGGTATGCGAAGTCGCATTTACTACATTTCAGCTGTCGGGAGCAGCGTATTAGTGGTGGCAGGTTTATGAGGAGGGCAGACCAGCCAATGTAGCACCACCCACTTGGGGTCAATTTTCAGAGATGTTTTTTAGGAAGTTTGTTCCCTAGACCCTCCAGGATGCGTGGCACATAGAGTTTGAGTAGCTGCATCAGGGCACCATGATGGTGTCAGAGTATGCCATCAGGTTCAGTGAGTTATCCCGTCATGCACCTACTCTGGTTCCTAAAATCAGAGAGCGAGCCCGCAGATTTATTGAGGGGCTCAGTTATGATCTAGATTCAGCATGGCTTAGGAGTTGCAGACTGGTACTCCATTTCAGCAGGTAGTGGAGATTTCAAGGATGTTAGAGCATATTCGAGGTGAGGAGAGGGAGGATAAGGAGACCAAGAGGTCTCGAGGTTTTGGAGGGTTCAGTGGATTCTACTCTTCAGCTATGACCTATCATGGCAAAGGCTCGGGCAGTCGGCCAATCCACTCCGCACTTCAGACAACTCAAGGTGCTCTAGTTAATCAGGGTACTCATATGGGGCAGTCATGTTTTAGTGCACCACTGGCACGGGGTTCCCACAGCGGTTATTCTAGTTATCCGACACGAACTTAGTACGAGTAGTCACGCCCGTAGAGGGGTTGTTATGAGTGTGGTGATACTAGGCACATCATGAGAGATTGTCCTAGACTCGGGAAGGGCAGATTTCATCAGAGCAATCAGGCTACGGGCTCCATTCCAGTTGCTACTCTACCTGCACATTCAGCTAGGCGTGGAAGACAGGAGGATAAAGGGCGCCCTAGAGGGGGAGGCCCTACCCATTGATATGGTCTCTATGGTAGGGCTGAAGTCGTTGTACCAGATGGTGTCGTTACAGGTATGGTTTTGATTTCTTATAGAGGAGCATCATTCTTATTTTGATTCGGTACTGCTTATTGGGGCGAGTCCTCCTATCTTGTTTCACATATGGGTGAGTTTCGTGATTTTGTACACTGATTGTATGATTAACCCTGTTGGGATATTCTATAGTGGTAGCTCGTGTCTATCGTTTTGTTTTATTCACCATTGGGAGCTATACGACTAAATTGAACTTTCTGTTACTCATTACAGTAAGTTTTGAGTTCATTTCTATATGGTTTGACTACGATTTGTGATTTAGATGCTCTACCAGTGTGGGAAGTCCGTTACGTGTTGTGATTTTGTTTCGCATAATTTGG
The DNA here is from genome assembly GCA_002018475.1 of Nicotiana obtusifolia. Lineage (NCBI taxonomy): Eukaryota > Viridiplantae > Streptophyta > Magnoliopsida > Solanales > Solanaceae > Nicotiana > Nicotiana obtusifolia. Next base: position 54,624 of record MCJB01026728.1, on the reverse strand, counting down.
TTAGTGGAAGATTTCGGTTGGTATGATATGTATTCTACTTGTGATTCAGAGTTAAGGATGGGATCCTCGCGTTTTCATGCGACTTGAAATGTTTGAATCGGGTTGCGTGTCGTGGTAGAGCTATATTAAGATGAGATCCTTGTGATTAGTTCATATATTTTGATTCTCCCTTGTGGAATTGATTCGTAATATGATACGGATAGGGAGTTGTGCCTATTGGGCTTGTTCGATGTCTCTCATGTGATTCTCTTTCAATATTCAGTCATATTTGCGTTGTGCTTATTGGGTTTTAGCTTACGATGTGTGTGCCCAGGTGGCGTTAGAGGTGACTTGTTGATTTGAGTGAATCGTCATGGGATCTTCATGTTTCTTGCATCGTTGTCAGTGTTGTGAAGGTTTGGAATAGGGTTCTAGCTGATATGAGGTTAATTGACGATGCTGGATTTGGTTATGGCCAGTTATGGTGGTCAGAGATATTGCTATGGGCATATTTTTGATGTGTTACGTCGTGGGCTTGTACCTTATGGGTGTATGTAGGAGCTGTTGCAGCTGGTTGAGGTCGATACCGTGTGTTAGTGTGGGAATCAATTCTTTGGGAAATTATCGGATGGTGAAAAGATTTGGTTCTAAGGTTTATCAGTGTGGGTGGGAGGAATAATCTTCAGTTGAGATGGTGTTGTCAGGCTTATGTGAATTGGGGTGACGTGGGGTCACCCGCGAGTATATGCATGGTGAGTACATTCAGTGATTTGATGACTTCGGAATGGTTCTTAGCATGTTCGAGGACAAACGTTTGTTTAAGAGGGGAAAAATGTAACGATCTGACTGGTCGTTTTATGAATTAGCGTCCCGTGTGGTAGCTTAAGGTCTCGAGAAGCTTCTTATCATGTGTTATAACTTGCACATGTGGTCGCGTTCAGTTTTCGAATCATTCGGGATTGATTTGGAAGGATGATTCTTGTTTTAGAAGCTCAAGCGGTAAGAGTTGATCGGAGTTTAATTATTGTGAAGATGACCCCGGAATGGTATTTTGATGATTCCAATAGCTTCGTAAGGTGATTTTGGACTTAGGCGTGTGTCCAAATTTGATTTGGAGGTCCGTACGTTGATTTGACGCATTTTGGCGAAAATTAGAAAGTTGAAGGTTTGGAAGATTGAGAGGTTTGACTGGGAGTTGACTTTGCAGTGTTTTAAAAGGTGTGGGCATAAAGTGAGGCGTTTTACATATGCCTCAGCGAGGAGAAAGCCCCATAGGCATTTGATTTTTAATATTTTATAAAATAGTATAATTACAGTAAATATTTATAAAGATGTAAAATTGTATAAAAATTGAAGAAAAAAACAAAATATATATATATACACACACTATATATATATATATATATATATATATATATATATATATATATGTATGTATGTATGTATGTATGTATATATGTATGTACGTATGTATATGTGTGTGTGCGCGCGCGTGCGCTCCATTCCCACAAAAAAACTAGTCAAAACAATCTATTATACGCTATTTACAAGCACAAGTAGCTTGAGTCTAAAAGAATAAAATTTTCTACATGAAGGAACAAAAAGGATGACTAACCTGCAATTTGAACTTTGAACTTGCTGCTATGAAGGATAATGGAGTTCTCTTTATTTTTGTAAAAAAAATAAATATTTGTTGCTTTTGGGAGATATTAGCATACTAGCGGACAAGATAAAGAATTGTGAAAGACCATGAATTAGGGCTTCAATCAATAAAAAGGTCTTGACTTTTAAATTTAATACATTTCAGTTCCTTTTTAAAACTTTTGAGTAATTACCAAGCTGACTTTTGAAAATTTGGGTATTATATGAAGGACTTATTCAACAAATTTTGTTTTAATTTGAAAGTCTCTGAGGCTTACGCCTCTCTAAAAAAAACGTGCCTCAAACGCCCGGGCGTACACCTCTTGAGACTTTCGCCATACACCATCGCCTCGGGGCATTTGTGGTGCGCCTTACCGTAGGGCTCACCCCGAAAATGCCTTTTAAAACACTGTGACTTTGTTGATATCAGGCTCGGATTGCGATTTCGAGAGTTGGAATAGCTTTATTATGCCATTTGGGACTTGCATGCAAAATTTGAGGTTATTCCGGATTGATTTGATATGATTCGGCGCGAGTTGTAGAAGTTGAAAGTTCATAATTTCATTAAGTTCGATTTGAGGTGCGATTCATAATACTGACATTGTTTGATGTGATTTTAGGCCTCAAGTAGGTCTACGTTATGTTATGGAACTTGTTGGTATGTTCGGACGGGGTCCCGGAAGCCCCGGGTGTGTTTCGGACGGGTTTCGGATCATTGGGACTATGTTGGTTGAAGCTGGTGTGGGCAGGGATCTGGTGTGGTCTCACCTGTAGACCACTGGGCGCAGGTGCGGACTAGAAGGCACAGAAGCGAGTTGATTGGATTTGAGGTGCTGTGCATCTGCGCTGTAAATCACGCAGATGCGGCTTCGTGGGTGTGAGTGTATATGCGTAGGTGTGGTTATGAGCGGGGTTGGAAGTCTCTTCAGATGCAGAGTGTTGTCGCAAAAGCGGCTGGGTAGGTGCGCTTCGGTGTTCGCAGATGCAGTGTATAGGACGCAAGTGTGGTCATCTGAGTTTTTTGTCTTTTGCGCATCTGCAATGAATATTTCTCATATGCGGCTTCGCAGATGCGACTGTGAGTCCGCAAAAGTGGAAATCTCTAGTAGAATGGTTATAATTTGAGGGTTCGTCTATTTTTATCATATCTTGAGTTGTAGACCTTGGTTTTAGGCGTTTTGGAGGGGTTCTTCACGATTTGGATTGGGGTAAGTTTTCTTTATCCGGATTTGATTGTATTTCATGATTCCATAATTATTTTTGTCAATTAAATTAATGATTTGAATGGGAGAAAATGAAATTTTTTGTATAAACTTTCAAAAATGCACAATGAGGAATTGAAGGCCGATTTAACTTCAGAATTGGATAATTTTTGTACGATTGGACTCGTATCGGAATGGGTGTGCAGCTTTTGTAAATTTTGTCGGGTTCCGAGGTGCGGGCTAGGGTTGACTTTTTAGCTTAAAGATCAAATCTTTATATCTGAAATTGTTTCCTATGGGTTTTATTTATAATATGAAGTTATTTTGGCTAGATTTAAGTCGTCTGGAGGTTGTTTCACACGAGAAGGTCATTTAGGGTATCAGTTTAGCTTCTTTGAGGTAAGTATCTTGCCTAACTTTGTGTGGGGGAACTACCCCTTAGGATTTGAGTCATTTGTGCTATTTGTGTCATGTGAAAGCCATGTACGCGATGTGACGAATACGTACTCGGGCTTATATGTGGAAATTCACCAGTTTAGACTCTTAGGCTTCTTTAATATGTTTATTTGGAATTGTTAATACATATTATATCTTCTATTCATTATGTCTACTACCACATGCTTTATTTCAAGTTTTCGTTAGATGTCCCATTCTTTACTTGTCGAGTTTGCTCTTATATGTTTTATCTGAAGTTGTTATCACTTTTATCATTATGTGATTTCGTTTATTGTGGAGTTACTCTTAGTTGAAAATTTTGTTACATGATATCCTTTTGTTGCCGGGTTATTCTCAAGCATTTAGACGTAGTACCAGTTCGTGCCATCTCTTTCATTGTTAGCCTATTCATTTACTAAAATCCGAAGATTGCCATTTAATAGAAATACTTTTACTATTGAGTTTATCCTTAAACAATTAATTGGAATTGAGATTATCGAAAGTCATTAATTTATTTAATTGAAGTTGTGCTTAAAGGGAGTGTTGCTCCTTGTTGAGTTACTTTCCCGTTCATTTTGCTGTTATTGAGATTCTATACGCATTGTGGTTAGTCGTGGGCTATTTATTGTGAAAATATTGATATTGTTAGATCTTTGGAAAGGTTGTGGCCTATGGGCACTTGTGATACGAGTTGATAGATTGTGCTGTTGTGATGTTAGCACTTGTGAATTGTTGTGTGGTTTGGTTGTTGTTATGCGAAGCATAAGGGTGGCATTTCACCGTTGTTGTTATGCTAGGCATAAGGGTGGCATCTCACTATGGTTGAATGCCAGAGTGATACAGATAGCTATTGTGTTATTGTCTGGGCGGAGTGACAAGGGTGGCTATTAAACGGAGTGATACGGGTGGCTATCGGAGTGATACGGGTGGCTAATGATATTATCAGGGCAGAGTGATACGAGTGGCTATCGGAGAGATAAGGGTGGCAATGCCAGGGATGACGTGTGATGGCTTGGAGACATTGTGTTGGTGATTTTTGTGTAATGGTGTGCTTTTCTTGTATAGAATACACCTTACGTGACTTGTTTTGTTTCTTCGATGAGCTACTCGATGTCTTTGATATTACTTATTGAGTTGGTCTGCAGTAGTACACTCGCACAAGCATACACCGTAACGTGCCACTTATACTAGCTCAGGAGTATGAAACTTGAAATTTATTGATCATGCCCATGTGTTCTTGTATTATCTGTTTTCACGTTGATATTGAGCATGTGACCACACCGGGCAGATTGTGATATTGAGCAAGTGACCACGTCGGGTAGATTGTAATATTGAGCCTATGACCGCGTCGGGCGGATTGTGATATTGAGCTTGTGATCATGCCGGGCGGATTGTAATTGTGAGCCTGTGAACACACCGGGCGGATTGTAAATGTGATCATGTGATCATACCGGGCGGATTGAGTTATTGGCACATGAGTTGCCCGTGCAGTTGTGATCTGAAATGTAGGCACAAGGTGCCGTAAGCATAGGATGGTGGGTTGAGACTCGTGACTTGTGACTATGAGATGAGGTATCACAGTGTGATTTTGTTGTGAAACTTGTGTTAGAACGACTTGACTAATTGCTTGTCCTTTGTGTTCCTTATTTGGTTTAAACGATACTTCACAGTGTTCTTATTGTTTTACTATTTATATTACTTGTTGATTTTTGTTGCCATTTACTGATTTCTGCTTTTCATTATTAGCTTTATACTTCTATACTGCACAGGTTATTTTGTACAGTGAGTGTCTCGACTTGTACCTCGTCACTAATCCACCGAGGTTAGTCTTGATACTTACTGGTTATCGACCATGGTGTACTCATACTACACTTCTGCATAGTTTTGTCAGAGCCAGGTATTGGAGATATCGAACTCGGGCAAAGTTAGCTTGTTGATCGCGAGAATTCAAGGTAGAGCTGCTTGGTCGTCGTAGTCCCTTGGAGTCCTTTCCTTATATTGTCCTGTCAGCTTGTCAATTGAACAATATTGTATCTCGATCTTTGAGATCACTCCATGTATTCAACTAGAGTTCGTGACTCTGTATTACCAGTCTTGGGAGGTTGTTATGATTCTTATTCCGCTTTTGTTTCGATATTTATATTAAACTATGTTTCAAATTGTCATTGTTAAAATGCCTTAGATTATTGTATGTATTCGACTTACCTAGTCTTAGAGACTTGGTGTCATCACGACATCCTACGGAGGAAAATTTGGGGTCGTGTCAAGAAATCTTCCTTTCTTCCACTTTTTTCTTTGTGAGTTCTAAGTGTTTTTTTTATGTTGTCTTGCTCTCCTAAATTTTCTAACACAAAGCTGGGTGTTATGTGCAACTTTTGTTTCTTTGAGTTTAACTTATATCTGCTTGACATTTAGAGATATGGAATTTTTAACTGTGTAACATATTGTATTTGTATGCACTGACATTATCGAGTGATACTAAGTTAACTAGCGAGGCCTTTTAATGCTGGTTTACCTATGCACATGTAATTTTATCAACTTTCCATCTTTGTGCTAGAGACTTGTAATATGAGAAAGAGGAAATTGATGAGGCAGCACTATGAAGCAACAATGTATTAACCACTGTGCTTCATGGTATAGAGTAGAAGATCAGTTAGAAGTTAGATGTTGTCTAGCTATAGATTTACCTTGTTGTTGCTTTCACCTTCAAGCAAGCAGCATAAAAGATGAGAAAGTCTTTTTATTTTTTGATAAAGAGTTGTCCGAAGTTGTGGATAGGCAGTTCTAACAAGTTACTTGCATATTGCAATTGTATTCAATACTCAACAATAAATTAAGCACGCACATCATCAAGATCAAGCGCCTTGCCTTCTAACCTGGCCTAGGACTAACTTGTTAAAGTTATATCAGTAAAAAAAATACAATGCTTTCTACACTAAGTTTCTAGCTGCATATTTCTAGTTTGACTGTCTTCTTTCTTCAACATATCAAAAAAGAAGTTAATTATTTTCGTTTAAAATTTTTATTTTTATTTCTCTAGAATCATTTTACTCTCTCTCTCTCTCTCTCTCTCTCTCTCTCTCTCACCAGAATAAATATGTTAGATGGACTTGCAAGTTGCAAAGATAAAGAAAATATTGTTAAGAAAATACACTTCTTTCACGAGTATAGCGTCTTTATAGTAAACTTTTAATCGTTAAAATGGGATAAATGTTGGTACTTCCTAGCATAATTTGAACTATATTCCTTTATAATCTATTGTTGGCTTTTTGCTTCTGAAGAGGTTGAATGGTTTCATTATGGACCTTTTGATAACTAATAGTTTCACTGTGGAATTGTTCATCGATTGCCAAAACACCAAAGAACAACATGATACAAGCATTTTCACGCATTTCTTATCCTTTGTATTAGTCTTGCATATCTTAGTTCTTCTGCCTAATGTCATTAGCTTTGACTTTGTGCATTCTGTTTGTTCATCAGGCTGTGCTTGCTTGGTTTTTATGACTCTTGGTGTGACAAAGGAAAGTTATTTTTCGGAGAGATGATTCGTGCTGCTATAAATTTTCATGAAAAATATCCTCTAAAGGAAAAATGGTAGGCAAGGGAATATTATTTGTTTGTTTTTTCTGAAATTGTCATATATTCTTGCAATTTGTATATAGCAGGTAGCAACTAAGTGATGCTTTGTACATGAGGTGCACTATTTTTTCTTCTACTTCAATTTATGTTTGTAAGATATGCTATGCTTGTCTTTCGAATTATTCTTTTAATTTTGTAATAGGTCTTTTTCCCCATTCTTTCTAAATTTTGATAGACACTGTTTCTCGATACATCCCGTAGAGATTGCTCCAGTAATTTTTAATAGTCTTCGATTAATTCCACGTGTCACTTAACCATTTTAAGTGCTTGGATTGCATTTAGCCCAAATGTTATGGAATACCAAATACGTCTCCATAAGCTTTCTCAAACTTTTTTTAGCATCAACTTTAATACTCATTTTGCAAAAAAGAATCTTTTCCAAAATGAAGCTAACTGTTATTGTACTCAACTGTAGCTTCACCTAGTACGAAAACAACCCCATATTACCCTAATATTTGAGAGTATAAATTTCAAACTTAATCTTTCTCCATCATGTCATGATCGTGGTTGGTTCTATCAGAACAAAAGGCAAGAGACAAATCAAACCAATGTCTACGTGTAAGAAAGAGATGATATTTGAGGTAGATTGTAAAAAAAGAAATGCAAAACAAAATAAGGCACTAATCTTCCTCACGTTTATGTTCATTTGTAATGCAATTCTATTACTTTCTTTTTTCTCTGTCTGCCACTCAATCATGGCGGGTTACATTGATCTGAAAATCTAAGTAATATATATTGGAGCATTTGATACGTTGTGTTGGCTAGCTTCCTTTCTCTTTGGATGTTGAAGATTTTCCTAAATAGATGGGCTACTCATTTATTTTTATTGAGATTAAGACGTCGGTATCTGAATACACATTTGTTGAGATTAAGACGTTTGAATCTTAATGTACATATGAATATCAAGATGTGTATGAAGGTCTGAATAGTAGATAATTAAGACTGTTTGTTTTTTCAACATCTGACTGTATAAAACTTTTCTTATTTAAAAATTAATCAATATAAAAATTTAAATAAAATACTAATTAATTTAATATTATATGAACAATCTTTTTAAAAAAATAATATTGTATTAGGTAGTGGTTATAGCTAATGGTGATAATTTTGAGTGACGACTGGGGTAGTGGTTGGTAGTGATTTTGATTGATACTGGTAGTTGTTGCTGGTTTTGGTTAATAGTAGTTGTACGTAGTAGCTAGTAGTGATGATGGTTGACAATAGTGGTTGATGGTGGTAGATGGTGGTGAAGGCTAATATTTACGGTGGATAATAGTGATTGCTAATGGTGATGGTGACTGCTAGCAATGATTAACAATATATAATAGTGATTGATGGTGGTGATCGGCGGTGATAATTTTGCAGTAACATTAGTTTGAAAAAAATCAAATATGCAGGTCATATGGGGCGATTAAGCCTTTTTCTAGAATCACGAGGGTTTTGGGTAATGTGAATGAGAATTTTGCTTAGGCTACTATCAAAAATTAATGTGGCAGGCCCTGCGCCTTCCTGGTCTTTTATAAATATCTTCAGTTTTAATTTTGTTGCTAAAACAACACCTGTGTATTTATTAGGCGAGCCAAATAACATATACGCCTTCCAGATATATGCTACTGTGTCTACTTTTTGGACAACTGGTTCTGCACATCAAGTCCATCGTACTAATCCCAATAGGGACCCAAATTCCACTTTAGTTGTTTGTAGTAGTTGTTATCATAATTGTACTATGGCGCGACCTAAGCACACCCTCTCTGTACTCAACTTTCATTATAGTTAATACAAGTTTTATCTTTCCTACTAAAAAAAAAAGTTGAATAAAGTAGCTTCAACAAGATAGATGGAAAGGTAGGAATGACTGGAGTACTAAGAGAAGGCAATGGCGATCTTATAATGGCATTCTCACCCAATTCAGTGTAGCAGTCATAATTTTGCAGAGGCTTATGTATCATGGTTTGGAGGAAATTGGTATATACAAAATGACTACACAATCTTTACGATCGAGTTGGACTCTCTACTGGTTGAAAATATGCTTTGGGAGAGGAAGGCAAACAACTATAAGATGAACACGATTATAGGGGAGATCGCTCAAATACTTCACCAAACTAATGTACACATTACTCACTATTACAGAGAGGCCAACCAACTGGCTTGCAACAATGGCTACCAACACACAAAATGGTAGTTTCTACTTCTTGGCACAACAGCTACCCAAAGGTGCTAATGGGCCTTATCATCTAGACAAAAATCACATACCTAGTATTAGAACAAAACATGGCAAGTCAAACTTTTTGTTAGTTAATTTTTTTTCCTCCCTCTCTGGTTGGGCATGCGAATAGGTTACCAGTGCCCTTTTTTGAAGGATAGACTATACCCTTGTGTTGTATTATAGAGGTAAGGGTTTCCCCTCTAAAAAAACAGAATAAAGCATGAAGTCCTATCGTTTTCTAATAACTTATCTGCTACCCTTTTAAAATATATTTTTTATCTTCTTTATTTGTAGCTTTGAGATTATGACAACTTAGTAGAGTTTATATATTATGCAACATGATAGTTATGTTGAATATAATATGAAGTCCTACCAATTTGTCATGGCATAGTTTACCCATTTTGATTGCTCTTACCGCTCAATCTTAGGGTATTTTTAGTTTGAATATATTTCATTAGATGAGTGTCTGTACATATGGGGCCATTCCTGCAAAGTTATCAGTTTTTGGGATAAAATTTCAAGACCAATCCCAAAAAGTCCCTTTTGTGTCAATATGATGAAAACTATTCTTTTGGGCCGTACGAACCCCTATTTTAAAGCCCAATAAAAAGAATATGGGTCTGTCTACTTTAGACAGCCCATTTTGCAACCTTAGGACTAGGGTTTCTTAGGAAGCCTAAAACATAAAAACCCCTGCGTTTTTCTTCACTTTTCTTTTCCCGACTGACGACGCCTCCCAAATATTTTCACACCAAGCAGCGGGAGGGACAGAGACCCAGAAATGGTGACCTACAAAGTTAGTATCAGAAATTCACAACTGTTTTTCCTTTTTTATGAAATTGTTGTAATAATAAATTAATGGGATTTGTTGTTATTATTGTTGTTTGTAGTTCCATCAGTACCAGGTTGTAGGTAGAGCTCTGCCGACAGAAAACGATGAGCACCCAAAAATTTACCGTATGAAGCTCTGGGCTACCAATGAGGTCCGTGCCAAGTCCAAGTTCTGGTATTCACTTCTCTCTCTCTCTCTCTCTCTCTCTCTCTCTCTCTCTCTCTCCCCCTTACTCTATATATATATATAGTGTTTTTGTGTGTGTTGTGTATTTTGAAACTGCATAAAAGGTCTATTAGGCACAATATTATGTAATTATACTTTTTGTTAACAAAATGTATGATAAGATCGTCCCCTCGCCCAAAAAAGTACTCCCTTTCGTCCAAATTTATGTGGCAATGTTTGATTGGGCACAGAAAGAAATAAATGCTTTTGAAACTTGTTGTCTAAAAACTAACATAAATATTTTTGTTGCTATAAATTATCTGAATAAAATAGGAAGTTTAAGTTTAAATTGTTTTTAAGTAAGTATGCGAATGTCTTTGGGACAGACAAAATAAAAGTGCCACATAAATTGTGGACGGAGGGAGTGATAGTTCATAACTAGTAATAATGTCATATAAAATGGAAGATACGGAGTGTGTATGTGTGTGTAAGGAATGATTGTTGTTTTTTATTTGGATGAAAAAGGTATTACTTGAGGAAGCTAAAGAAGGTGAAGAAGAGCAACGGTCAGATGCTAGCTATTAATGAGGTATGATCATATGCATTTCATTAAATTTACGGGTTTTTAGAGTTGTCTGATAGAATGTATCATTGGGATGTAATGAGAGCAGTTTTTGATATGCTGTTGCTTATTTGATTTTCCAGTCCCAGGTTATTACGTTTGGAGTTTATGGTTAATTTGTACAGTTGATAAAAAAGAGTTTATGGTTAAACTTTCATGTGGGTTATCCAAAGTAAAAGTTTTTGTTAGTCCATCATGAAGCATGAATAGTAGGTTCCAAGTAATCTGGTTTGTGGGGATTACCTAGGTAAAAATTGCCCATTCGTATGTATATTAAGGTTTGTATGGTCTTGTTAATGGTAGTCTTAGCATGTGATCCCATGATGTTATGTTCTAGGGTCTGTAATTTGACTGACTGATTCTCAGTTTTTGAAAAGGATATCTAGTTATCATCTCCATCTTCCATGTATGCACTAAATTCATGTCATTCTTATTTACCCCTTCAAAATGAGCTCCTTTCGTAGTTTTACAAAATAGTAATAGTTCAGGAGGCAAATCATCATCAAAAAGATAAGTGTAATAGGTCAGGAGGCAAATCATAAAAATAAGAGGATAAGGTGTAAATCAAACTGAGGTACTTTCATTAAGATTGCAAAATGCAAAGAATAAGAAGATGTTGTCACTTTTTAAAAGAGTCACTGCATATGCTTGTTAGTAGTACCTATTCTTGGCGATACAAATTTTCCCCTAATTGTTTGTATGTAATTTTGAAAAGGTCTACTTCTTATAGTAGCTTTTTTTGAGAAGTAACTTCTCACGGTGTTTTTAAAAAGTAAAAAAAGGTGGTTTAGTTGTCATGGTAATGCCTCAAGATCCAGTCCTTCAGCCTCTCCAGAAAAAAGATGGTTAGTTCCCAGCTTGGACGTAGCAATAATCCTTGTAATGGTTGCTAAGATAGTCTACTTTCTTTTGCTATAAATAGTTATCCTGTGTCTTTTTTGCTTTGGAGGTGTTGTACTTTGTTATTGAACATTGTGTTCCTTTATGTAGATTTTTGAGAAGAACCCAACAAAAATCAAGAACTATGGTATTTGGTTGCGTTACCAAAGCAGAACCGGATATCACAACATGTACAAGGAGTATCGTGACACCACATTGAATGGTGCCGTGGAACAGATGTACACTGAGATGGCTTCTCGCCACAGGGTCCGCCATCACTGCATCCAGATCATTAAGACTGCCACCATTCCCGCTAAGCTTTGCAAGCGGGAGAGCACGAAGCAGTTCCATGATTCCAAAATCAAGTTTCCGTTGGTGTTCAAGAAAGTCAGGCCACCTTCAAGGAAACTCAAGACGACCTATAAGGCTACCAGGCCTAACTTGTTTATGTAAAACGTCTTTGATCTTTAAGTGGATTGAGTGGCAACTTTAAGTTACTGCAATTTTGGTGCTCTGGACTAGTGGATTCCACATTCACTTGGAAAGGGGAGGAGTAAACACTTTTGTTGTGATCAAATGACTATTAGATATCGGACTTCTATATTCTGTTTCAAGTTTGGTATTTTGTTTGCTTGGACAGTTGGAATCCTAGTTATACATCTCAATGTCTTTTATGTTGCACACTTCTTAGTTTTATGTTACTGCAGCGCAGTGGCCAGAACACTTTAGCCATGTTGGTACCATCACCCTCCCAAAATATTCACAACTATTTTTGTCTGTCAAGAATTATTTTACATCTTTTCCTAAATGGGGTTTTTATCGCTCTGGTGATACTGTAATATTGTGTTGTGTCAAGTTTAATAATCTTTTCTGCTTAATTGTTTCGCCTTGAGTATTTAGTTGTTACCTAAGACATTTTTCCATTAATGAAATTAGACCTTTTCGATAATATTTCTACACAATATACTTCCTCTGAAATTTTATGATCATCCGAATCACATTTATCAGAACTGAGAATTCTTTTCATCAATAAGATTTTGATCAAACTGTTTACAGACTTGTCGATTTGACTGAGAAAGCTAAATTAGGAGTTTCGATATGGTTAATTTGGATCCGAAGGAAGTAAAAAGTTTCGACATAATGTGATATTGAACTTTTGGCAAATGTGACAAAGGAAATTAGGAAAGATGGAAGGGGAGAACAAAGAGTAAAAAGTGGAAAAGGGAAATAAAAAGTAACACCAAAGAGAAAGCTAAGTTAGGAGTTTTGGACATGGTTAATCTGGTTTCCAAAGGAAGTAAAAAGTTTATTGAACTTTTGAAAATGTCAAAAAGGAAAAAAGGAAGATTTGAGGGGAGCAAAGAGTAAAAAGTAGAAAATTGAAATAAAAAGTAACACCAAAAAAATTGGGTAAGATCCACCGAAGTGGAAAGCCTTAACCGGATGTGTTTGATAAGAGGTAAAGTCCGAAGACTGTTCCCGACCCTGTCAGGGGAGATGCCAACCGCCTCTCCTTTCTACGAACACAACTAGAAAGGATTTATGTTTTCTATATAAACAGACGGTTCAACTCTAAATTAGCGATCTGGGATAGCTGTCAAGGTCACTTCCAATGTCTTCAGCTTCTTTTGAGCAATAAAGAATTAAAAAAAAAAAAGGAGGGTTATCAAATATTAGAAACTAGCTACTTTATATTTCCTAGTTTTAGGCTGGTATACATACTACAATATGAAAAAATAAAATATTGTAACAAACCCAATATATTCCTATAGGTGGGGTCTAAAGAAGGTAGTGTGTACGCATATCTTACCTTTTAGCTCTACCTGGTGAAGGTAAAGAGGTTGTTTCCGATAGACCCTCGGTTCAGAGAGAAATATATTGTAACACAAAAAGTATGGGCTCGCCCTTATACCCTCTTTCTACTTAAATACCAGAGTTTGTTCGAACGTATCCCTCCTCCCGGCCCGACTCCCACCATACATGTGGAACAAACTATGAATGCATAGACTAACTCAAAGTTCTAGTAGAGCCAAAATTGACCTCTTAGTTAGACTTCTATCTTTGATACTTGAGCACTAAAACTCTGAAGTGACACACCAGAATAAGCTCTTTCTTTTTAAACTTTGAAGGTATTTCTTACCACCAAATTACTTTTTTGTTTCCTTGTACAAAAGAAGAATCAAATGCCAAGTAAGGAAACCGTTATCGTAATCACTATTAATCCACCAACCAAACAACTTAAAAACCAAACTCGCGAGATTAACCTATGATAGGAAAAATTTACGTGTGAGATGGTTCATCCAATTCAACATGATATCAAAAAGGAATACAAGTTTTAAGTTCGAGTCTCCTTGTCACTCACCCACAAAATACTTTCTTGCGCTCTAACAAAAAGAATCTTCTTTTAACCTTTTTATAAACCCTTTTGCGAGTCATAAATTTCGTTATAAACCGTAATTTTAGTATTTTTGAAACTCTCATCTTTTAGAATTAACTTTGCAGAGTCGTGTAAACTAAAATTAGGAATGAAGTATTCAGATTAGTAGACATTTTTAGTTTCTAAACTTTACAATATTCTATGAAACTTACTAGTCCTAAAGCAGTTAAAAGAATATCCTTGACATGTTTTTCATCATACCAAACACACTCGACCTGCTAAAGAGGGAAGCATCATTCCATTTTTACTTTTCCCCCCATAGTGTTTGATGAATGATGGCAGTCGGGTGAATTTAGGGGGCAAAAATTTACACTGTACAGACAAGGCAAAATCCCTTTTGTGCCCAAAAGGTTGTTGGTTCAATCCTCACTCACCAGTCTCTTTTAAATTTTTAACCTTTTCTTTTTTGAACCCCCTTAGCTGAAACTCTGCCTCCGCCACTAATGGCCGTAGCAAGAAACCAAAAAATTGCTATGAACTGGAAAATCATATAATCAGGTGTTTGACAATGCTCTCAATCTCAAAAGACTATTGTGTCTTTTCTAGCTCTTACATAAATCAAACCTAGTGCCTTGAAAACATCCAATTAGCTAAGGTGGTAAAAAAAAGACAAGCAAAATTTAAAATACTCATCGCTGAGAACAAAAAGCTAAAAACTATAACTTAAAATTGACAGTTGCTTAGCAATTGCTCTGATGAGATGAAGCAGCCTCAATGTCACACTAAATTAAGCCTCAGAAGCAGAAAATTGCTCTTGCTATACCAAAGCTGAAATCAGGGCTTGAATGCAGAGAAAACGACAACGGAGTTGTGACCGCCAAAACCAAATGAATTTGATATTGCTGCAGATGGAAAACAAATGTTAGCAAAACTTTTGAGCATAAATTTGAGAAGCTGCGAGAAGTTCAACTATTTCTCAGAGTTTTTATCCCATCTATCTGAAAAAAGATTATCTTACCAACATTGACCTCGTGCTGCTGTTTCTTGTTTGCGACAGTATCAAACTCAACTGAAGGCTCGGGATTCTGCATAGTTCACGAAAACAGGAGATTTGCAAATTAAGAACGAGCATATGAGCCGATATTTGAATGCAAGTTCCCAAAGAGAAAATGACATACGAATTGGTTTATGGAAGGATGCAGCCAGCCAGTTGTAATGGCTTTAACTGTTGCAATAGCTTCCAGGCCACCAGCAGCACCCAGGCAATGGCCTATCATGGACTGGTAGAACGGAAAATGAAAAAATTTTGAAGGATCAATATTTTTCCAATATTTCAATAAAGTCAAGATGAAAGAAACGACTAATACAGGCATTACGATTTAGAGAAAGTTACCTTGGTTGCATTCATTTTGATCTCTGAAGGGTTCTTGAATACCTTCTTAATAGCATTTACCTCAGCTAGATCACCAACTATGGTGGAAGTTGCATGAGCATTGATGTAATTAACCTAAAATAAGCGAAAAGGAGAGACCAGATGATAATCAAACTCAAGCACCAAACTTTTTTTTTTTAATAGTTAAGTAAGCAACTCAAGTACCAAACTTTTAGGAACAGTTTCACCACTATATTATCTACTCCTCACAAATAATGACTAACATCTAATGTTTGAATTACCATCTAAACAAGGTTCTAAATGACAACTTAAACAACATCCTGAACAAAGATCTAAATGACCAACTGAACGACTGCACTTCAAATTTGGGTAAATTTTGTTGTATCTCCATCTCTTTAAAAGTACTAGTACAACAACAATGAACCCAGTGTAATCCGCTAGTGGGATTTGGAGAGGGTAATGCATACGCAAACCTTACCCCTGCCTTGAGAAGGTAGAAGGTAGAGAGGCCGTCTCCGATCTCTTTAAAAGTACTAGTAAAAGACCAATACCATTGCAACTGAAAAAGTAAATTCACTATTCATTATTGTCCATGAACATCACAAATACTAGGTGCAAGAGGGACCAAAAAATAAGCATCTTACAAAGGACTACTGGACTTACAATCTTGACTATTTCAGCAATAACTAAGAACATTAAAGGAGGGTAGAGTCTGGGATTCCATGAAATCTCAATCTGGAAAACACTATGACCATGTGAATTAAGCTTCCTTGACTACAACAAAAGATGGGATTGGTATTAATGACAATTCTTAACAGTTTCTACAAAAGCTAGCGAGAACCTCCATTTTGCTGATGCTGAAGGTCGATTGGATGCTCTTCATCTTCCTCATGGAAGCTTTGAGCAAAACATTGGACAACACAAAGAAGAGGAGATTATAGCAGGGAATTTAGAACAAAAGGAGGGATGGAGCTGCATTTTCCTGCTCACTTATGGTTTGCCAACGACACCCTGATTCTCTGTGATGCTGATTCTGAGTAATTATCATTATATTATGGGTGTTCACTATAGTTTAAAGAAGGTTCATGGGTCAAGACCAATCAGGAGAAAGAAGTCGATGGTAGTGAGCTAGGTTGATAACTGGACACTTTCGGCCCAAATTTTGGTTGTCAAACAGCTTATTATTGGCTTAAATAGGGGATTCCCTTGGTGCAACTCACAAAGATACCGCAATTTGCATGGCTGATTCAGATATTCTGATGTAGCTAAATAAAAGATTGTGGTACTATTATCTTTCATATTTATTTAGAACAGAGATAATATTAGAGATGAGATAAATCTATTAGTTAGAGATTATCGTTTAGTTAGAGATAGAGTATCATGTAGCAGTCGAAAATAGCTTTTGTCTTCTAATTAAAGATACAGGCTTTTTTATTTCAAGAGTTCTGACTACTAATAATTCCTTTTTTTTCCATAAATATGACCATTGAGTACTTATAGAGAACTTGAGTAACGCTTCATGAATAATACCTTTATGAATTGATCTATCTATTTCTCTCCAAGTTCTTTCTCTCATTTCTCCTATTTCTCTCTATTATTCTCCTGTTTCCCCCTTATTTTTGATGCTACATCAAATTCAAGCAGAGACCAATCGGATGGATAATGATGTAATATTTAGTTATCAAAGGGTGGAATAGTTGATTTTGATGAAGAGTTGAGGGTCAATCAACTATACCTAAATCCATATACATTGGGGGTAGGCATATAAATCTTCCATATCCGATACACTCTATTGGTTTCATTCCATTCCAATACTAAATATTTTGTGTTGTAAGAAATATTAGCAGATCTCCAGAAAGTATATTCATACTTTTTCCTATGTGGACATAACAAGCTCTAACAAACCTAAAAATACTCCTGGTAAACACCGGACTTATATTTATTTAGCATAAGTGCAATTACTTAACCCTAACTTGTTGGTGTCGTATATGGATTCCTTGCTTCCTATTTGTTCTGTTCTCAAGTAAGTCCAAATTGATTCCAAAGAGATTGTAGGATGGTATTTGGAATCTATATTTCTTGTTAGGCTGCTCTCTTTATTTATTGTTTATATACAAAGGTTACCCTATTTTAACCTTATTACTTATCTAAGAAACAAGAGATTAAATATCTCTAAGGAAATATAGAACAATCTCAGATGCTACAAGTTTTAAACTATTCAAGAAACAAGATTGCAGAATTGAGTCTTATGTTTATGAGAGAAGAACGATACAAAGTGGAAGCCCGAAACAAGGTCTAAGTCTCATGTTAAAACATATCTGATATCAGCACTATTTTTTCTGTCTCCAGTAAAGTTTACCCAACGATGAAAAAACTCATGAAAGGGAAAGTACGAAAGTAAGGATGTTGGATTTGGTGGCCAAGGACAACAGGTATGACCTAATTTATATTGGATATAGCCACAACAATTTGTTCTTTCCTGCAGCTCTGTTACAATTTTTCTTTGATTATTGAGTGGACATAACAAAAGTAGAACATCAAATGAGTAAAAGAACAAAAGAAAAAATACCTCTTCTGGTGACACTCCAGCATCTTCAAGGCTGCTAAGAATACATGAAGAAACACCAAGTCCATCAGCTCTGGGGTCAGTCATGTGATAAGCATCACAGTTTACTGCTCCACCCAAATATTCTGCAATTATGGGTGCTCCTCGTTTCATTGCATGCTCCAAACTTTCCATCACCTGTCAACAACTCCATCCAATTGTCAATGTGTCTTTCCAAGGTGATCGATCATGTTGTATGAGAGTGATATAATATGGCACTGCTTTGTCTAAAACAGTTCTCCACCATGCAATAAAAGAGCAATCACGAATTTTTGGTTGGTAATTTTTACGTTAAGTATTCCACATTGGTGGAGGAAATAGGTTTTCGTCCCGTTGTACTTAAAATATCCTCACCTCATGAGCTAACTTTTGGGGTTGAGTTAGGTCCGATATTCATTTTCTGAACATATTCTATTACTTCATGAAGGATAGAAACATTAATTATTAAAAAGAGTACTATAGACAAACATAGCATTGGTTCAAAGTGGATAAAAAGCTTATATGATGTTTCTCGTTATCAAACTTTTAATCAACACTTCAGCAAACTTACCAAAACTCCAGCCCCCTCTCCCATAACAAAGCCGTCTCTATCTTTGTCCCACGGTCTAGAAGCAGTTTGTGGATCATCATTTCTTTGAGACAAAGCTCTACATGCGACAAAACCTCCTAATCCAATGGGAATCATGGCAGCTTCAGTTCCACCAGCTATCATCAAATCAGCTTCACCGCGACGAATGTGGTTTGCAGCAGCATAGAAACAATAGTTGGAGGTAGCACAAGCAGTTGAAATTGAATAGTTCGGTCCCATGAAACCGACATCAATTGCAAGCAAGGCCGAACCCATGTTTGTTATGGCATATGGTATAAAAAATGGAGAAATTTTCCTGTGACCCTTTTCGATTAAGGCTTGGACGCCATCTGAAAAAACTGTAAGACCACCCATTCCTGTTCCTACCAAAACACCAGCTCGCTCCTTATTGATCTGCAGTCAGAATAGAACTAAAGATCTTAAAATCCTGTCCCCTACTGCAAAAAAGAAACAAATCCAGACAAAAAAGGTCTGCAGACTAGTAAGACTCATGATTTTCAAATGCAATAACTAAAAGAATCAATGACGGACAAATTTGCATCACTAAGACGATTAGTTTTTGACTATTTTAAACCACTCACAGAAAGCCTAGGGAGAAAAAAGAAAAAAAGATGTCAAAGCACATATTTAAAAGATAAGAGAACAGGGGGTATTGTTGCATTTAAGCTCATGGAGTGAAGTTCCGAAATCACTTCCATATACTACAGCAGTGCATTGGTCGGATCGGATCAGATTTAGCACAATTTGGATTTTATAAAATGCAATCCGGATCGAACCCGAATTAAACTGGATCGGGTCGGATTTTGAAGTTTGGATCGGTTAAATATTTCAGATCGGATTGTACGCCTTATTAATGCTACTAACAATCCAATCGGCTACTACACCCTTTAAGGCTACTGCTATTCACCATTCTATTAAATTGAAAGGCAACAAATGTATTTCATAGCAATAGACAAAACAAAAGTTTCATTGCAAAATAAAATAAACAGAAATTCCAAACAAACGTCTAATAAGGGAGAGGCGTCGTTGTCTGTCGAGAAAGGAGATACTAAGAATGAGAGACAGAGAGGTAAAACTTAAGAGAAGCGGACAGAGCAATCTGAAGAGAGGTTAGAGAGAGAGACTTTGATATAAACTAAGAAAAGATAAGTCTAAAGAGAGGCAGATGAAATGAGAAGACTTAACCTAAAATGTAAGTATAATATTTATACATGTCTATATAATTCGAATTTGGGTCTGATTGGATTAAAATTATACCAATCCGAATCCGATCCGAATATCCAAACTTTTAAAATTCCTAACCCATATCCAATCCGAAAATCCGAAATCCGAAATCCGAATAGAGTAGATAGGTTCGGATTCTCGGATATCCGATCCAAATGCACAGTCCTACCATATACCATAGATTTCAAATATTTAAAAACTGGAGGACAAAACAATGGCAAAGTTCTAAAATTCTGGGAAGATTCATGGACAAGAATAGCACCAATTTACTAGCAAGTATATGTTTTGTTAGTACGGGAGAATAAGGAACCAAAGGAAGTTCTGCTGGAGCCTCAGCTCCAATCTTGGCGATCCCAATGCCCTACTTTGCTGATCAAGAGCAAGCTTTATGGTAGCCGCATAGTGAAGGTATACGTAGTACCTAGAGTTACAAATAGGTGATGAATGAAAGAATGGAGAGAAACATTACCCATATATGATATAACATATATTTTTGTTTTATTTGATAATCGTGGTGTTCGAACCAGCTTAGACGCATCGGCTAATTCCACGGGATACCTGCTAATTCCATGGGATATCTAATAGTCTTACGCCTACGTATATATACATATACATCGAAACAGTGAACAAACCAATCTTCATGAAATGGAAGATTGTCAGAACAGCAACTAAAGTTTCAAAGTCCATCCTGCCAAGAGGTCACAGGTAAATTTTTACTCTCAATTAATTTTGTTAATAATGTGCGATATACGATGCTTGTTTGGCAAACCTCTATATGTTAAGAATGAGGTGAACGAATTTTGATTATTGAACAAACCAAATATGACTGTTGAAGAGACTATAATATTATTTGGGTCTTCCATAGACAAATTATATACTTCATCATAATATAAGCATATTGCTCATGACTTAGAGACCTATGGAAAGTTGAAAATTCTGACAAAGAAGCACAAATTATCAAATAAGGTTTCTCATTAACTTAATACTACAAATGATCCAAACACGTGAAACATTAATAGGTCATGCTATAATAGCCGTCATCATATCCAAACATATGTGGATTGTGTAAGTGATCATTTCAATAATTCAATTCTACAGATAGGTTTTTTCTTTTTTCCCTGAATGTGTACTAGCTTATTGTTCAAATAGACATAGCATCTTAACAACAAAAGTAAAGAGAAGACAGAATATGTAATAAGTTAAATATAACTGAATCCATTTATGGAATATAGATAGATTGTTTATTGGCTTTACCACCATAAAAGAACTATCAGAGATTTTTTTTTAACTATCAGAGAATTATTAATAAGAATATAACTAAAATAGCTACTACTACCAGAGCTCAAGCTGAAAAATGAAAAAGCTCCAGTAGTTGTCCCCAGGTAGAGAAAAGGGATAACGAGGACCTCAAAACAAAGAAAACAACTTTATTCCAAAAACAGAAACAGAAAAATAAACCAACAAATCTAAATATATCAACAACCAAATTTAAAACATACCAGCAAGGCCCATTTTATCTCAATTTAAGTATCAACAATTTCAAGAACTTATAAAACTGCATGCACAAAACAAAACAAAAAAAAAAGAAAAACAAATTTATTTGAAATAAACAAAAAAGTGAAAATGAAACCTTTTTATCTCTGTCAGTACCAAGATCGGCATTTTCAAGAGCTTTTTTACCAGCAACAATGCAATACCTAAGACAATCATCAAGCCTTCTATCATTTTTACCATCAATATAACCTTCAGCTTTAAACCCTCTAATTTGTCCACCAAATCTAGTTGGGAATTTCGAGGCATCAAATCGATCAATTAGACTAATCCCACTTTCACCAGCTAATAATTTATCATAGTAAGCATCAACGTCATTGCCAAAAACTGAAACAAGGCCCATCCCAGTTATGACCACGCGCTTCTTCGGGTCTTTCTCGCGCGAGGGAGCTGATGAAGCTGAGATAAACGGAGTGAGTATTTTGGGTTTCAATGGCTTTACATTGGTGAACTGGTGGGTGGTGGGTTTGAGGAATGGGTGGGTGGGTGGTGATGGGCGGAGGGATGAAGATTGAAGAGCTTGCATTGTTATGGTTATGATGGGGTGGGTGGTGGGGGTGGGGTGTGGCGGAGAAGGGAAGATGGAGTGATGAGTTTTCGATGAGAACGATGTGGATGCAGGGGGAAAGGCTTAAAACGTACTGTGACTCTGTTCTGTTCCAACCAGAACCTATATATAGTATTTATTACTCCCAACTATAATGTAATTGTTTTGCATAATTTATTACCCATTTGGATGGATACATATATATATATATATATATATACATACAACTTTACCCTTTGTTTTGCAAATGATATGAAGATTTAGTTTCATTGACAATATGTGAAGCATTTATGTCATTACATGATCCAACACCATCTTTGGACAAGAAAAATTAAACTTCAAAAAATTTCAAGTTTTCTTTTTCCTTTTCCTTTTCCTTTTAATAAATTTAAATTATAAATTATTCTGAATCGTCCCTTCTATTTAATGTTATTTTTCGCTTTATTGTGTCCACAATGGAATAAGTTTAAATAAAGAATGATTGAAATTTTAAACGGGAGATTTAAAAGTATTTTGTGATGATATTTTTACTTTTTCTTATCACCCTAGTGTTATAAGATAGACGATGAACAGTATTCTATTTCAAATAATTTTGCAAATAAAATTAACATAATTTGCTAATTGTGTGAAAAGATAGGCGTACGGTTTCAAACTTTAACTTATTAATAAGTGAAGGTTCCTACCAAGAATATTTTCATAAATTTATGCAATAGTATTTCTAGATACCACGTGAGTCTGCCTTTTCTTTTTTACTTCACCAATAATTACTTACCTTTTTCCTTTTGCCTAAAGCTCTGAGCACTTCTTCTGCTGGAAAAGGTATGCTTCTTCTCAAGTTTTCTTCCGACCTTGCTTATGTTTTCTTATACTTCTATTTCTTTATTTTTTGGAGGCTTCTTCTTGCTCCTCCTCTTTCTTTTATGGTTTATTTTTTTGGGAACAATGGACTGTTTCCCTAATAGCTTGTTTGGATTGGTGTTATATTTCATATTGTATCGTATTTTATTATATAATATTGTATTGTTTGATGAATATAATATTTGGATAGATTATATCATTTATCGTCGTTTCATCGTCGTTTCATGATATCACCCACCAATAATATAAAGAATAAACTTACAATATTTCTAAGAAAAATAGGATACGGAATAGAATTATTATATAAAAAAATAGGATAAAGGATAAACTATATTTATTTAATAATAAGAAAGGGCAATATGTGAGGGGAAAAAAAGGAAACGACGTCACACATCAAATTCTTCGTTCCACACTTTTCGTTTTTACGTAACGATGAATTTAACGATACGATGCAATAAAATTTAACTAATAATCAAAACAAACATCGTTTCTAAAGTAACTATACAATAGGTAACAACCATCCAAACAAGCTCTACAAAAATTGTTCGATTCTTCGTGGTCTTTCTTTTTATTTTGTGCTTTATTTATGGTTTCCACGTTTTATATTTCAACATCTAATTTTAGGGTTTGGTTTTCTCTCATTTTGATCGAGTTGTCTTACGCGTTGCATGTGTTAGCTATGTTTTGAGATGAATAGTGGAAATTAATTTATAGTGATTAGCACTTGCAAATTTGATCTTTCTGTTTCCTGTTTCAGTATAAAATTTAGGACATCTTGAACTTTTGGGTAGTATTTTGTTGATTGCCCACATGCATATAATGATTATCTGATTTATTCGTCCATAATTTTCGCCTGATTATTCAACTGGATTTCCTTTTATTCTGAAAATTGTATTTTCTTTACTGTTTCTGATGAGATTTCGGCTAACTGAGTAGTTTTCCGCTATTTTCAAATTTCTGTTGGTTTTTGAAGATGAAGGTCAAGTGATATTTTTGATGAAATTATTGATTCTAATTTTCGTTGTGTTTAGGTGACTTAAGTTGCCCTCAGATTTCATTCCAGTAATTTACTTTTCGCTTCTATCAATTAACAACACTGACGCCTCAGCTAATTTCGCTAACAAAATAATTGAGTAACAAAAAGAGGCATTTACTTATTACAGAGAACAAAAATATTATTCATTCTCTCCCTGCACCAACCATAACAGATATGGGTGAAGGCAGCAAGAGAAAGAAAAAAGATTTGTCTTCCTGTCCTGAACGAGGTGTGAATTGTTCAAGCTGAAACAAAAACTGGAGCCGACCACTCCAGTGAAAATGTCTTGAAGATGTCTCATAAATTATTCTTTCTTTGAATCCTTTAATACTGTTATTTCTTTGAATGTTTGCAGGTTAACCAACTCCCTTTTGCAATCCGTTTTGGCTTTCATTTTTAAAAGGTAATTAAATACAAACTTATTTAGTGTCTTCACCTAAAGGTAACAACATGTGTAAGTGAGATAGTTCTATAAATATCCTAATTGACTCTATCACATGTATTTTTGTAACTTTTTTCCTATTTATCAACTCTTATTTTGCAGGAAAATGAAGTTTGTACTGCAGCTTGCTTTTCACTTTTTGTCTTGTACGTAGATATTCCAGTGACCACTATGTTACACTCACCGTAGGAATGAAACAAAGGTAATCAAAATTACCCCTTGACCTTATCCCTCACTTGCATCTGTTTTAATAATAATAACTGTCATACTGCAAGTTCGAGCAACGCCTCTTTGATAGGATAATGTCTTTCTTGGCTAGCTGAGTTGTCAGCCCTCTATGTTGCTCTAACTACTGATCGACATGTTGTCTTTGAAACATCTTAATCAGTAAGCTCTTTTCGCCAATTTAGTTTCTTGACGTGCTGATTTGTTAGTGCATGTCTGCATGTGCGCTCTGTTTCTTCTTTTTCCTCATTCCCATTTACTTTATACCTCATGATGACGTCAATTTCTAATCCTAAAAAGGATAAACGGTTACTGTAAATATAATTCGATTTAAAAGTTCGGAGTTGAATTACACATAGAATTAAAGTTTCACTATAACTGTTCAATATCACTAAGAAGATAAGTTTGAATCTAAATTATAAAGATTTTTAGATTTATAATTTTTAATTAATTACCTAACTAATACTAGAAAGCAGTAAAATTATCAACAAAGGAGACTAAGAGTTAGAGACAAGATTAAGACGGCCTAGAGTTATGATTTCCCCAATTTTCGGAATCCTTCCCACTACTTCTCCCATAAATTCACCTAAGTATTCTCTACCAATCGTGAGTACTTCGGGCAATATTGTAATTCTCTTCCGAGCAACTACCATAATTTACTAAACATATTCTTCCGAACTACGCTAGCTGGCACTAATTTACCGCTCACTAAGATCGCACCAATATTTCGTTATTCCTAATCACACCTTTAAACACTTCGTATTGATTCCTCACATACGTTAGGAGTGATGTTGTTCAACAACTACCTAAATATGTACCATTTTTCAAGCAACACATAATAAATAGACACAGTCAATTGAGAGCTCTTCAATCAACTGAAATAAGCATGTAGTTAAACAAGTAGAGAATTCAAAGGCTCAACTATATAACAACGTAACAAGAATTCATCGTCCAAAAGGTTCCATTAAAGCCCTAGATAGGGAATTAGCTATTCATGCTAGTATATAAAAATACAACACTAGAATTCATAACAATAGAAAAATGGGAAGAAAGAGGAAAAAATGTGAAGTTGAATCCTTCTCCTTGCTCCAAGTGTGTCCTTGCCTCCCCAAAGTCTTCTCTCCCTCCAAAGCAGTGTCTCTCCCTCAAAAGCACATTTTAGGATGTATTTATAGAGACTAGGGTTTGTATGGGGCGAATTTTCCTTCTCCTAATTCGAATTGGAAAAGCTGATTTTTTCTGCTCTGGTCCGGGTCTGGCGAAGACTTTCCTGGTTTCTTCTGCTCCGGTCCTGGTCTGGCGAAGTGAACCTTGCTTCACTGTCCTGACTTTCCTGGTTTCTTCTGCTCCGGTCCCGGTCTGGCGAAATGAACCTCGATTCGCTATCCGGGACTTTTCTCTTCAGCTCTTTTTTCACCATTTTTTCTCCTATCTGATCCTTTTCCGCATAAGTTTGTTCCTACACACAAGAAACACATAATGAGCATATTTGCACTTCAAAAGCGACGTGAACTTCCGCAACTCACATAAAAAATAACACACAAATACACTCAAAACATACACTTTTCTTCCTTTGTCACCTCCTCTCACATTAATATTTCATATGAATAAATGCCTAAGCAGTAAGGTTTTAACTGTCTTGAACACTGTTTTGATTCAAAGAGATCATTTAATGTGTACTTTGATACAATTTCTGTTTTGGTAATATGCAAGTAATATGCATAACTTCAATGCCTGAGATATTCCTTTATAGTTTTTAATGGGGTATTTTTGGATTTCCATGATTTTTCTCTCAAAGTGACGTTAAATACCCCAGTTAAATCCCAAAGCATGTCCATATTGAAAATTTAGTTTCTCATATTAATCATTTCTTAGAATCAAATTACCCCGACGATAGTTGAGACATAAATTTAGTTGAACAAATAAGTGCAGTGGTAAGAACTAGCAACCTTCAGAAACTATTTTAACTTTCTTCATGGAATTGATACTTTGAAAAACCTGCTAGTGGATCTGATTCAAGGAAATGAATAGTTCCTTATATGATTTGATTCTCCAAAATCTTAACTTTATTAGCTGATTCTATCCTTATAAAATACGTTGAGCCTACCTATGACTTGGTATAAATTTGATTACGAGCTATTGTGTACTCGCTCTGCCATTTGAAGTAAAACAATCACGCTATAATACTTTTTTGATGAAGCTAAAAAATTGCTACTATGTTACATCGAATAAGAGCTAATCGTCAAAAAATTTGGACATTACTAGCATGGGAAAACAAGTTCTTGGACTTCCATTAAATACTATATCTTTATGTGGCAAAGAACATATGTGATTTATTGATAGAATATTTCGAATATTTGAGGGAAATAACAGTACTAATGATGAAAAATGGGTCATCAAAATCCTTAGTCCAGTGATTAAGGAAAAGGTTTGTCTTATCTCGAGGCTTTAGGATAAATATTTTATTTCATTTGCATGTGCTTGATATGACATCAAAATCAGCTTGTTTATATAGGAAAGAAAGACTTGCTTCAGTTTTGAATGTCAGTGTGGTTTAAGATTGAGACTAAAAGAAGATGAAATAGATGGAGCTTCTATGTTATCCTCAAAGGTTTTGATACAAGTTTTAGAGATTTCAAATGGAACACATCTTCAGAAGAATGAAAACAGAGTTATGTTGAGTTTTGAGGATAGATTTAGTTTTTACATTCCTTATTTATTGTGTAGTTATAACCTATATTCAGTGAAGTTAATGAACTTCTCGCACGCTATTTACAACCCATGTTAGATCACAAAATTAGTGAATATTGATCGTGCATATATGTGAGTGCTCTTGTAATAAAATGACCAGTGAAAATCACTTTGATAATTTATCCTTGTTATGGAACCGTAGAGTTTCCTGACAGAGCTTAAATTCTAGCGAGGAGCATCTTCAATTGAGCTTAAGAGAAATTTTAATGATGTATTTTGTCGCTTGCTGCAGGAAACTGAAACAATGGATTGGCATAATCATGTCCCTTTAATTAAATATGTGCTCTTCAGTTTATACTTTTTGTTTTCGTAATCATGTTCTCGTTCTTAATCATGTCCCTTTTGCTTATTAGTTGAAGAAGTATCATAATCATACTTAATGAAAGATGGCCTGCTATGCTTTTTTGGTGATATGGATAGTCAAAGATATTTGACAAAAGCAGAAACCCAGAAAATAGATATTTGAGCTTATGACCTGCTATAATTAAATCTGATTCTAAGGCATCGGTAAAGTATTGTGCACTTCACACGCCAACCCAGTGATTTTAGGACAACTGCCCCTCTTTAATTGCTTTGCACTGACAATCATTGATCTAGTCT
Source organism: Nicotiana obtusifolia (assembly GCA_002018475.1). Classification (NCBI taxonomy): domain Eukaryota; kingdom Viridiplantae; phylum Streptophyta; class Magnoliopsida; order Solanales; family Solanaceae; genus Nicotiana; species Nicotiana obtusifolia. The sequence goes on along the minus strand of MCJB01026728.1, from coordinate 26,829 downwards.
TGATATACTATGTTCTAACTCTAATGCTTGCTTTTTCTTGTCTTTCGGTGAATAGCAAGACGAAGTATATGTTGTCAACTGCAGCTTGTAAAATTCAGATTTTGTCCGATCTTTTGTATTAGTGGAACCATCAACATGAACTTGAACAATTCGACTGCTTTTATCTTTCTAGCAAGCTCAAGAATGTACTTGTGCAACTTTGTTCCGCAAATGCATCAACATGTATGGTGTACTTTATGTTTATATTAAGCACATTATGTTAAGATCAGATATAGTGTTAAATAACTACTAAAAGATTCCAGCATTTAGGGTGAGTAAGTATAAGTAAATTAGCTTCGATGTGTTGGATAAAGAAGTTAATCTTATCTTATCGATACTTGAATGATGTGCTTAATAGAAAGAAGCTAGCTAGCTTAAGAGATTCGGATTCAGTAGATAGTCCAAATGTATGTTGGTTGATAGGAAGTTCAATCGAATTACATATGTATCTTTAAAATTAAAGGTGTTGATATTGTGTGTTTACAAGAAATTAAGTGAGTGTTTGCAGAGGCAGATTTAGAATTTTAAATTTATGGGTTTCAAGCTAATCTTAAATTTTTTATTAAATTTTTTTTAGTACAAATATAGGGTCTATGCAAAAGTTACTGGATTCAAGAAAAACCCGTAACGTTTGCTCTAGATCTGCCCCTAGGTGTTTGGACATAGATTTGGTTGAAAGTAAAAAAAAAAAAAAAAAAAAAAAAAAAAAACAATTTAAAGTTGTATTGAAAAATAACTTTTGGAAGGTGTTTGGATATCCATTTTGCTTAAAAAGAGTTGAAATTTATGAGTGGAAGAAAAAAAATTCACCTATAAACTAGCCCGAACAAATTTTTGGAACTTGCAATTTTTTCTTAATTTTATTTTTAAAAAATTGATCAAAACAAATAATAATAATATTGTTTCAAAAAGAAATATTTTTAATTTTTTTTAAAAGTAAAAAAATCCTAAACGGGAGCTCAAGAGACAAGGAAAACGTTTAGAGATGTTGGTAACATGAGTTATTTAGCTATGATATTGTTAACTAGATAAAAATAAAAACAAGGGTCAGTACCATCATAGAATGAAGACCTAAACATAAATTAGTTGAAATAAAAAAATTAATGATAGAATCATCGTGTTAAGGCTAGTTTTAGTAAAAGACAAAAACAAATACATAAAAATAAAAATAGGACATGGTCGAACTCATGTAGAACGAAGACTTTAGTATAAGCTTGGATGCGCTGAGTACTATCTGCATGTTATATTATTCATCTGCATGTCAAATAACAACCTCAAAAGAAAGAAAGAAAAAAAGGTTTTAAGCTTCCAAATTGAGCGGAAAACCATTCATTTTGAAACAAAAAGAGTAATTTATTATCCATGTAGAATAATTTTAGACCATAAATTTTAAAAGACTTTCATTCTTTTTAAGCTTTGCGCCCAATTAAATAGATTTATATATTTTTTTTAAAAAAAGTAATTTATTACTCATTTGGATGGACATGTATATATATATATATATATATATATATATAGTTAACATTTAAAAAGGTAAAAGGGCTAAAATGGCCTCTTTACCTTTTATTTGCAAATGATATATGTATGTGCCGTTAATAAATTGGACCATCCCTGCAAATAAATCTAACAGACTTTTATATCATTTTCACCCGTTTAAGCTCAAACTAATCTCTTTACACGTGCGTATACATATACATCATTATTAAATTTTGTAGAATATATATGCTAAAAATATTATATCCATACATATTGGGAAAATATTTGATTTAGTTATAAGTTACATTTTGAATATACCAAAAATTAACATTTTCTCATAACTTTAAGATCTTTTATAAAGAAAGTTAATAGGTATTATACTCTCCGACAAACTCTATCTTTATTCTTCTAGCCATCACACTATCAATTAAACGTTAGTATTTTCCTTCTGAAATTTGATTGCTCGGACGGTGTTGGAAGAAGCCTTCACTGATCAACTTCATCTATATCTTTCAACCATAAAAGTTACAATTGCGCCTTGAAATAATTATTTTCTCAAGGTTGATAGCTCTTTTCTAGAATATTCAAGTCTCACTTTTTCTATTTTAATGTGTATGCCATGCACAAAATCTCCACCATCATCACATACAATGTGGAGTTCAAATCTCATAAGTGAACAAACAACATTTATAAGATGTGAAAATAAATTAAAATTTAGATAAAGACGAAAGCGCTTCAATATATTTTGTGTACGGGTAAAATCGGGGTCAAAGTTTTTTTCGATTCCCGGATGAGAAGCACGGATCGACGCGGTTATAATCGAGGCCAGGAACCCTTCATATCGAGACCCGGGAAGAATGAACGATCTATCTAAGATCGGACACGATAAAGCGACGCACCCCAGACCAAGTATAGCTTCTGGACCTCGGAGATGCGGTGAACGATTATGCATGACGGATAGGGGGCCGTAATATTCGCCCTCAACTGGATATTGCGGCGCGAATCTCATTCAGTATCAATTAAAGATCAATAATTACCGGAAGAAGAAGATTTTTACCTTTTTAAACTTATACTAGGACTAAAATTCCCCTACTATATAAAGGGAAAGCTTTTCTTCATTCTAACACATTGGAACACGCAATTCAAAACAATAAGAGTTTATCTCTATCTTCTAGCTACTGTTCAAGGCATTACTCACTGGTTCTTTTCTCCACTCACGACCGAGCTTGTACCGAGGGCCCAATCGAGGACAAGTTCCATTGTTTAATCTAAGATCAGGCGTAGTCATTACATTACAATTGGTTTGATCATTTATTTTATTTTTAATTCATCTATCTGTTATTCTTTCTTATTCATATCGAACTAAACCACATATCCTTTAAACCGCGTACAAATTTAATTGTTACTCATTTTTGGGGAAAAGCAGTTTGGTGCCCACCGTGGGGCTAAGGATAATAGTGGTGATTTGATACGAATCTCCATTACACACCCTATTTTACGCTTGTTCTTTGAAATCTTAAATTCTAGGTCAGCCTAAGAATGTCAAACTCTTAGTCTGCTCACTTGAACGTTGACGCAAAGTCAGGCCATCACGGCGAAAATAACAATGTGGTGCCCAGAAATGATGTGCCTACCTCCAATGGTGTCCCAACCGCCGACCCGGTTGACGCTAACTCGCAGGTGTCCATCAACATCAATTTGCCAACTGATCCCCAAAATAGTGTTCGCGAGGGACCCCGACCAACGACTCAAGAAGCGTCGGAGGTGAAGGTGATGGGTTTTGCCTGCAGTTGATTTTCGAAATGTTGCAGGCTCAGCAAGCGGCAAATAGCACAGCTGTAGAACCAAATCCACGCCCCTAACAAGGTCGAGCCCGAACAATCCCGGGAAAACACTTAGAGAGCTGAACAAGTTGCCATGAGAACGGATGAAACTGAGCCCGGAGAAACTTCAGAGATAATGAAGATGCTCGAAGCATTGGCGAAACGGGTGGAGTCAAGTGAAAAAAAATTGAGGCCAACAACAAGAAGGTGGAAACATACAACTCCAGGGTCGATCAAATCCCAGGAGCACCTCCAATATTGAAGGGATCGGACTCCAAAAAATTTATCCAGAAGCCCTTCCCCCAGAGCGCAGCACCGAAGACGATCCCGAAGAGGTTTCAAATGCCCGACATTCCCACATATAATGGGACCACAGATACAAATGAGCATGTGACCTCCTATACATGCAGTATCAAAGGGAACGACTTGGAAGATGACGAAATCGAGTCGGTTTTGCTGAAGAAGTTTGGGAAAACCTTGTCCAAGGGAGCAATGATATGGTATCACAACTTGCCTCCAAATTCCATTTACTGGTTTGCTATGCTTGTAGATGCTTTCATAAGGTCCATGCCGGAGCCATCAAGGTTGAGACCAGAAAGTCAGATCTCTTCAAGGTCAAACAAAGGGATAACGAGATGCTCAGGGAGTTCGTGTCAAGATTTCATATGGAACTGATGGATCTGCCACCAGTTGTGGATGATTGGGCCGTTCAGGCATTCACTCAAGGCTCAAACCCCGAAGTTTCGTGGCCTATCAATAGCTAAAACAAAATTTAGTGGAGTACCCAGCGGTAACCTGGGCCGGCATCTACAACAGGTACCAATCGAAGATTAGGGCCGAAGAAGACCAACTCGAGCCCCTTCTGGATCTGTTTACCCCATCAGAACTGATGATAGATCCAAGAGAGCCATCAATCGGGAGCTAAGGCTAGTCCAAGATCAATATCAGCCACACAACACGGACCGGAGGGGAAATGGAGTGTCACCCAACTAGGAATGAGAAGAGAAGTGATCGAGGGCCGAGCGACCGGGGCCTGATTAGCAAGAGTGGGTTTGACAGGTCGCTCGGAAGTAGGGAAGCACCAAGATTATCAGAGTATAATTTCAATGTTGACGCTACAAGTATCGTGTCGGCCATAGGGCGCATCAAAGAGACCAAGTGGCCCTGACCATTACAGTCTAACCCTGCCCAGAGAGATCCTAATTGATGTGTATGTATCACCGCACTCTCGGTCATAGGCCCGAAGATTGCCGACAGTTAAGAGACGAAGTTTCTCGACTGTTCAACAATGGTCACCTCCGAAAATTCCTAAGTGAACGAGCCAAAAACCACTTCAGAAACAGGGACATCCACAAACAGGTCGAACAAGAGGAGCCTCAACATGTGATCAACATGATCATTAGGGGAGTCAATGTCCTCAAAGGGCCCATAATAAAACGCACTACAGTGTCTATTATGAGGGAAAAACTCACCCGGGGTTATGTCCCGAAGGGAGCTATCTCGTTCAGCAACGAAGATGCCGAGGGCATCGTACAACCTCACAATGATGCACTGGTAATATATGTACTTATCAATAAATCTCGGGTTAAACGTGTGTTGATTGATCCAGGTAGCTCGGCCAACATCATCAAATCGAGGATCGTAGAGCAAGTAGGGTTATAGGATCAAATTATACCGATAGTCCGGGTATTAAATGGGTCCAATATGGCATGTGAGACCACGAAAGGAGAGATAACTTTGCCAGTAAACACTAACGGGACAACATAAGAGACAAAGTTCTACATGATCGAAGGGGATATTAGGTACAACGCTTTATTCAGAAGGCCATGGGTCCACAACATGAGGGAGGTACCCTCGACCTTACACCAGGCGCTGAAATTTCCCACTTTGGGGGGAGTCAAAACGATCTACAGAGAATAGCCGGTCGCAAGGGAAATTGATTATTGTCGATAAAGTGATCCCCGTGCCCGCGATCTCAACATCAAGAAGCACAGAACCAACCAAAAACGAAAAGACTAAATAGCAATCAATGGTACCAGCCTCAGCCGAACCGGAGAAATGGGAAGAACAAGGAACGGACCATGATGACAATTACAGTGTCCAGAGATTATTCATAGCTCCCGATGATACTGACGCCACCAAATCAACAGTCGAGGAGTTGGAGCAAGTTATATTAATCTAGCACCTACCGGATCGAAAGGTATTCCTAGGCACAAGGTTAACCCCCGAACTCAGGAAGAAACTTATTGATTTTCTTAAAGGTAACACCGACTGTTTTGCTTGGTCCCAACTTGACATGACAGGATCCCACCTGAGGTAACCACTCACAAGCTGAGTTTGGATCCGAAGTTCCATCCGGTTAAGCAGAAGAGAAAGCCACAATCCGAGATCACACACGCGGTCATCAAACTTCTAAAAATAGGGTCCATCTAGGAATTTAAATACCCGGATTGGTTGGCTAATGCAGTGGTAGTACCTAAAAAGAAAATAAACTAAGGATGTGTGTAGATTATAAGGATCTAAACAAAGCATGTCCAAAGGATTCTTTCCCTTTGCCGAACATCGATCGATGTTGATGCTACAGCTGGGCACGATATACTCCATTTTCTCGGTCTCTACTCCGGGTACAACCAAATTTGGATGGACCCGGACGATCAAGAAAAGACTTCTTTCATAACAAAATTCGGTACCCAGTGCTATAACGTAAAGCCATTCGGATTAAAGAACGCTGGTGCCACCTACCAACGCCTAGTAAACTGGATATTCGAAGAACAAATAGGGAAATGAATGGAGTTTATATTGACAATATGTTGGTCAAGTCCCTACGAGCAGAGGACCATTTGAAACATTTGCAGGAAACCTTCGACATATTAAGGAAGTACAACATGAAGCTAAACCTGGAGAAGTATGCATTTGGGGTTGGTTCGGGCAAGTTTCTCGGGTTCATGGTATCTAATTGAGGGATAGAGATCAACCCTGAAAAAAATAAGGCCATAGAGGACATCACCATAGTCGACAACGTCAAGGCGGTTCAAAGACTGACTGGGCGTAGAGCTGCATTAGGCCAGTTCATCTCGAGGTCGTCGGACAAGAGCCATCGCTTCTTCTCACTATTGAAAAAGAAGAACAATTTTTCTTGGACTCCAGAATGCCAGCAAGCTTTGAAAGAATTCAAGTGATACCTGTCGAGCCCACCTTTGTTACACACTCTGAAGGCAGACGAACAATTTTACCTTTACTTAGCAGTTTCTAAGGTGGCGGTAAGTGGTGTCTTAGTCCATGAGGAAGAAGGTACAGAATTTTCTATTTATTATGTTAGTAGAATCCTAGGCGATGCTAAAACAAGGTATCCTCACCTTGAAAAGTTAGTGCTCGCCTTACTAAGCACTTCCAGAAAACTAAAATCGTACTTTCAATGTCACCCCATATGTGTCGTGATCTCTTACCTGCTGAGGAATGTCATGCATAGCTCGAGCTCTCAGGCCGGCTGGCCAAATGGGCCGTTGAGATTTGAAGTTACAATATCGAGTACCGACCCCGGACTGCTATAAAATTGCAAATTTTGGTAGACTTCGTGGCTGAATTTATGCTGGCCTTGATACTCGAAGTCGAAAAGGAATTACTGCACTTCGGGGGCTAATTCGGGGATCTAGCCCTATTCACGGACGATGCCTCCAACTCGAAGGGGTGCAAACTCGGTATCGTACTAAAACCGTCTGCGGGTAGCGTAATTAGATAGTCTATTAGAACTGTAAAATTGACTAACAATGAAGCCGAGTATGAAGCTATGATTGCAGGTCTGGAAATGACTGAGAATTCTGGGGCGGAAGTGATCGAAGCCAAATGTGACTCTCTCCTCATCGTAAATCAAGTCACGAAATGTTCGAAGTAAAAGAGGAACAGATGTAGATGTACTTAGACAAATTGCAGGTAACCCTACGCCTATTCAAGGAATGGACTCTGCAACACGTACCTCGAGATCAAAACAGAAAGGCCGATGCACTGGCCAACTTGGGGTCGTCTGTCGACTCCGATGAATTCAACTTGGGAGCATTAGCGCAGCTGATGAATTCGGTGGTAGAAGAAGGTCACACCGAGGTAAACTTGACAAGTTTAACTTGGGATTGGAGAAACAAATACATAGACTACCTGAAGACAAGACAATTGCCATCGAATCCCAAGGAATCGAAAGCCCTGCGCACCAAAGCTGCTAGGTTTAGTTTAGTCGAAGGGAATGTATTCAGAAGGTGTTTCTTTGGCCCATTGTCTAGATGCTTAGGCTCGAGAGAGACTGAATACGCCATGAGGGAAGTTCACGTGGGCACTTGCCGGAATCATTCGGGGGCAGAATCCTTAGTTTGAAAGCTGATCAGAGCCGTCTACTATTGGAATGAAATGGAGAAGGATATGAAAGACTTCGTACGAAAATGCAACGAATGTTAAAGACACGCCCCACAATTCATCAACTGGGAGAGATGCTTCACCTGGTCCTATCGCCATGGCCGTATACGAAGTGGGGAATAGATATCGCCGATCCTCTGCCATGGGCACCCGGTAAGGCCCAATACACACTACTCATGACCGATTATTTTTCCAAATGGGTCGAGGCTCAGGCGTTCAAGAAGGTCCAGGAGAAGGAAGTCATTGACTTCGTCTGGGATCACATAATATGTTGATTTGAGATACTAGCGGAGATCGTTTGTGACAACGAAAAATAATTCGTCGGCAGCAAGGTAAGTAAGTTTTTCAAAGACCACAAGATTAAGAAGATATTATCAATGCCTTACCACCCTAGTGCGACGGGCAAGCGGAATCGACGGACAAAACTATAGTCTAAAACCTGAAAAAGAGATTTACCGATTCAAAGGGAAAGTGGAAAGAAATCCTGCCCGAAGTCTTGTGGGCATATCTTACGACTTCGAAGTAGAGTACCGGGGCGATCCCGTTTTCTCTAGTCTAAGGAGCTGAAGCCTTGATACCGGTCGAGGTTGGGGAACCGAGCCTCAAGTTCCAGTATGCAAATGAAATGTCAAAAGGCAAAGCCATGGCCACGAGCCTGGAATTATTGGACGAAAGGCGGGAAGTCGCCCTGGTCCGATTTGGCCGCCCAGAAGCAGCAAGTAGGGAGGTACTACAACCGAAGAGTCTATCTTCGACATTTTCAAGTCGGGGACTTGGTGTTAAGAAAAGTAACGCTACACACCAGGAACCCAAACGACAGGAAACTGCGCCTGAATTGGGAAGGATCGTATAAAGTTGCCGTAATAACCGGTAAAGACTCGTATAAACTCGAATCGGGAAACAGTGTACAACTACTGAACAACTGGAATGTGGAACACTTAAAGCGGTACTACTGCTAAGGTACAAACTCAATTCCCTTTTTTAATTTTGTTATATTACGGACTAACTATTGCAAGTACTCGGACAAGGGCAAGCATGACTATTAGGTCTGAAAGCATGTATCACACTCTTTTTTCCTTGAATCGATTTTGTCCCGAAGTGAGTTTTTCGGCAAGGTTTTTAACGAGGCAACAGTAAAACGTGCTACATTAGTTTTGAAAACTGGCCTCAGACCAAGATTGATGATCATTTGCACCAATTTAACAGTATCCGGACCCTCACAAGTTCGGCCTCAAATACTGGGGGCCATTACCCCTAGATCAAGATCTTTAGAAAGGGAAAATTTTATATGCCAAAAGCCAAGGCTTGGTGGTTAGGATTCATTATATGGGTCAAACGGTCAAACAAACCGTGCCCAGGTAGCCCACTCTAGCCAGATACAAGGCTTATGAGCCTCCGATTATGTACCCTACATATAAAATAATGAAAGAAATCTTTGCTTCCCTCATACTTTATTACTACGTATTTCGCTTCGTTTATGCTTCACAATGGATCCTAGATCCTAAATCCCACGGGCTACCCCAACTCAGGGATTGTCATCCGATAAAGAAATCGGATGGCCCGAGCTATCGAATCCCGGAGGCACCAAGCCTATTAAGCAGTGCCTGAATATATATTTCAAAAACATATTTACAAAGGCACCATAAAACGGCCTCAAAATAAACAAGAAAGAAAAAATACAAAAGGAAAACAAAATAGAACTAAGGCATCTATGCCTGATCTTCACGGGAGCTCGACTCAGCATCAGAACCGTTGGAACCTTTAGAACCTTAGGAGCCTTCGAAACCTTCGGGCTCATAGAGTTCCTTTACCTCGGCCTCGAGCCTCTTGGCTTCTTTGATCTTGGCCGACAGGTCAAATCCTCAGGCGTGAATCTCCTCGAAGGTCTCCCTCCAGAATATCTGCTTTAGATACTCGGTCTTCGTTTTCAAGCGGGCCTCGGCTATCTCCACATCAGCCTTGTACTGGGCCAGCATTTCCTCGACTTTGGAGGAATCAATCAAAGTTGCCTCCAATTTGGACTTCAACGCGGTGTATTCCTGGCCGAGGGCATCCCATTCCGTGATGGCTGAGTTCAGTTGTGCCCGGAGTTCATCATTTACCCGTGACCACTTGTCGGCCTTGTCCTTTTCCACCCAGATCTGGTCCTTGACCGATGCCAGCTCCTCTTTTGTACCCTCTTTTTTCGAAGCCAGCATGTCCATCTTGCCCCTCAACACCTCAGCCGTGGCCTTAACCTCACCCATCTTGGCCCGAAACTGGTCAATCAAGTCTATCTTCTCCTGGATCTGCGAAGTTGCATCGTTCGTCATCACGGTTAGATTTCGTTTTTAGCCTCAAAGATCCTTACCTTCTCGACCAGATCGACATGCTACCGTTTCACAGACAAAGCCTCCTTCTACGCCTTTTCCAGCTTGGCTCGGAGAGTTGGGAGATCCTTAAGAGCCTCGTCCTGTTGTTCACTGAGAGCCCTGTACATGTTCTTCTTCCGGGCCTACTCTTTGAGCTCAAACTCGAGCTGGCTGATTTCCAAGCGGGACAGAAGGAAGCTTTCGTGATGAAGCACCGAAGCCTGAAAAATAATAAAATCATTATAACATGCTAAAACTTAGCAAAATTTGCAAAGGATACAAGGAGTAGATGTCTTACCCGATTTACTGACTGTTGCGCCTAGTTGAAGAGGCTCGATGTGCTTACATCGTTCATCTTCGCCTGGTCCTCCTCAGTCACTAGGAAACGAAGGTAGCTGGCCACGTCCACCAGAGCGGACAGCGCCCTGGCATTCGCTGGGATAGTAAGAACGACCATTCTCTTACAGTCGGGATCCACACTCGGGGCAGGAAACCACCTCACTAGCTTTGGGCTCGAGCTCGGCTCTCCCGGTCCCGATGGTACGTCCTTTTTTGGGACCTCCAAGTGGCCAAGCGCAAAATAGTCCTCCAAGGCGCTCATGTCCATTCTATCAAAGAACATGTTGAGGGCATCATCTGCGCCCCGTGCCGTCTCGTTTGAGTTTTCTTTACCGGCTTGAGCCTCTTCGAGCATGGAATCTGTGTGGGACGGTGTATCTGCGATTTCAATGACACCGGCTACTTCCTTCAGGCAGGATCGACTTGTAGGGAGGCTGTGGCCTCCGATTGTCCTTCTGGTTCTTGAGCGAGAGGGGGATCGATCTCTCGGCCAACTTCTCCGGTTGCCTCTTGCTCTCCCTCGTTGATGGTCGACCCATGAGCAATGAACTCAAGATCGTAATCTGCAAGGTAATCCCTGAGCCAAAAAAAGGGAATCGGGGTCCGGTACCTTGGCTTTGGTGCTCTTCTTGTTGCTTTTCCGGACTCAGACAGCAACCTGCTTCTTCTTCACCTCAGCATCCCGGGAGCCCGAGGATTTCCTCTTTTTCTTCTTTTTCTCCTCCTTTGTGGCAGCTTCGGGCTGTCCCGAAGAGGAGGGTTCAGTGAGCGAGGACAGGGCCTCGTCCTCGTCCAACGGCCTAAGCTCGGTGGTCATGGGAAACCTGTGAGAAAGAAAAATACTTAGAAAAAATACAAGTCAAGTATGTGAGTGTAATTATTTGGGAGGAAGTCTCACCATGGGAACAAGCCTCCCACTTGCCCTTCGAGAGCTTGCGCCATTCGCGCTCGAAGTAATACATTTGCTTGCCGATCCCCTCGACCCACTCCTTCAAGCGGGGGACTGCATTAGGAACCTGGGCGACCGCTGCACAAGGATAAACACGGGCAATTAGAAAAAGAACAAAAGAAAGTTTCAAGTACTCAAAAAGGAAAAGCCTTACGGGATGAGTTTCACTTTTCAGGGAACAGTAGAAATTCAGCGGGAATGAGGTCTTCGATTTTCAGCCGAACGAACCTTCCATGCCAACCTCGATCTCGATTTCGATCTTCATCAATGCTCGAGAATGGAGCTTTGCTTGATCGACGAACGAGCTTGATTAGTCCCCCTTGGAAGATTCGGGGACTGTAGAGACGAAGCAAGTGGTCGAGGGTGTGCTTCAGTACTGTTTACGAAGTGGCGGAGGAGGATTATGATCCTCCAGAAGGACGGGTGAATCTGTCCAAGAAAGACCTCGTACCTTTTGCATAAGCCGAGGATTATAGGGTCCACCGGGGCAAGCGTGAAGGGGTAAGTGTAAACACTTAGATACCCCTCCACGTGAGTGGTGATATCTTCATTGGGCTCGAGAACGACCACCTCCTTGCCCTCCCAGTTTCAGTCCACCCAAACCGTGGGGAGTGTGTCCTCGGTAACAGAGCATATGCACCTCCATACTCCTTCCCCTCGATCCTGTTGACTGGAGGCCTTTTCGACTTTGAAGTTGTTTTCGATAGAGCATCCCCCAGGAACGAAACTCTTCAAGGGAGGCTCTGGGACCACCTCGGGAATAGCCACCTCGACATCCGTGGTCGGGTTGGAAGTTGAAGGGGCAGTTTGCAGAGGCACGAATTTGAAAGTTTTTGCCATCGGAATCTGAAAATTATGAAGGTTTGAAGATGAGGATGAAGATGGGGATGAAGGTATGAAGGTCTAATTTGAAGGTTTAAAAAAGAAGTATGAAGATATGAAGATCTAAGAAGCAATATATGAAGATTTGAAGGGGATAGAGTTAAGTAGAGAATTCGAGGGTAAATCAAAGAGCTCTAGAATCGGAAAGTGAAAAAGTGAAAAAGGCGTCGGAGCTATTATAGAAGAAGGATAATCGATGCGTAACGTTTCGCATTCGGGGACAGTCAACCGGCGGTTGACACGTGTCCGAAGTCAGAATGACGCGACTAATGGGACATTTCGCTGACCCGTCAATTCGGTTGTAACATACGAAAGAAGGAACTGAGGTTAATTTATCGCCCCGTCGCTTCGACAGACCTACTCTCCGAAAAACGAGGGGACTATCTGTGTACAGGTAAAATCGGGGTCAAAATTTTCCCTGATTTCCCGATGAGAAGTACGGATCGACGCGGTTATAATCGAAGCCAAGAACCCTTCATATCGAGACCTGGGAAGAATGAACAATCTATCTGAGATCACACGCGGTATAGCGACGCACCCCGGACCAAGTATAGCTTCTGGACCTTGGAGATGTGGTGAACGGTTATGCACGACGGATAGGGGGCTGTAATATTCGCCCTCAACCGGATATTGCGGCGCGAATCCCGTTCAGTATCAACTGAAGATCAACAATTACCGGAAGAAGAAGATTTTTACCTTTTTTAAACTTGTACTTGGACTAAAATTCTCCTACTATATAAAGGGGAAGCTTTTCTTCAGTCTAACACATTGGAACATGCAATTCAAAGCAATAAAAGTTTATTTTTATCTTCTAACTACTGTTCAAGGCGTTTGTCACTGGTTCTTTTCTCCACTCGCGACCGAGCTTGTACCGAGGACCCAACCGAGGACAAGTTTCACTGTTTAATCTAAGATTAGGCTTGGTTATTACATTGCAATTGGTTTGATCATTTATTTTGTCTTTCATTCATCTATCTGATATTCTTTATTATTCGTATTGAATTAAACCACGTATCCTTTAAACTGCATACAAATTTAATTATTACTCATTTTTTGGATAAACACATTTATCAAAATGACGGACTTCAATATTGCTTGTCCCTCTGTTTTCCTGAAATGCTTAGTAAAATATATTACTCCAATTTATAAGAAGCAATTATCTATACTAACGTAACTTCAGGAATGCAACAAACTAAATGTGTAGAATGGGGATTCACAGAATTGTAGGCAAATATATGAGCAATTTCATCTTTTTAAAAATGGCAGAATAGTCTAAGAGACACTCATACTTGCATTGTTTTGATATTTCGGGCATCATACTTTACGAGTTTTCATCTAGATACCTTCACTTAATCAAAACCAATTCTTGAAACCCTTCTAACCCCTAAGGGTTTGTTGGTACGAGTTATAAGGAATAATTAATTCGGGACTAAATTTAAGAAGAGTTTATCCCATGTTTGGTTGGGAGAAAATTGCGATATAATCAATCCCGGGATTAGTTATTTCGGGATTGTAGTATTTTTTTATTCTCACGAAAAAGTAAAATAACTAATCTCGAAATAATTTAACTTCGTTCCAACCAGACGATCCCTAAGAACTTTCACTGGTATTGGCTCAAAAATTCAATGTTCGATTGTGATATGAAGTTTTAATTTCAAATATCTGAAGCATCTATGTCATCACATCGAAGATGAATATTTACCTAATTAATGAGTGAGTGCAAATTGCTTCGTCTTTACATGAGAAAGGGCCCCAATTTTATTCAAGTTTTTCTTTTCCTTTTCTTTCCTTTTCCTTGTAATGAATTTAAGCTATGAATTATTCTGAGTCGTCTCTTCCTTTTAATGTTATTCTTCACCTTATCATGCCCACAGTGAAATAAGTTAAAATGAAGAGTGATTAAAATTTTAAGGGGAAGATCAAAAAATATTTCGTGATGATTTTTTTATTTTATCTTGTCGCTTTAGTGTTATCAGAAAGACGATAAACATTACTTTATTTCAAATAATTTTGCAAATAAAATTAGCATATTTGCTTGCGTGAAAATGTAGACATACAGTTTCATATTAAGCTTAAACAAATGAGGAGAGCATTAGTAGCGTGAAGACCGGATGTAGTGTTAAATAGAAGTTCCAGCATTTTGCCGCTAGGGTAAGGAAGGAAGTTTTAAAAAAAATTTCTTAATTTTTTTTAAAAACTGATCAAATTTTATGAATAAATAAATATTATTTTTTAAAAAAGTAAAAATATATGTCCAAACGGGAGCTAAAGAGACAAGGAAAACGTTTAGAGATGTTGGTAACATGAGTTATTTAGTTATGATATTGTTAACTAGATAAAAATAAAAACAGGGGTCAGTACCATCATAGAATGAAGACCTAAACATAAATTAGGCCAAATTCAAAAATAGCTAGATTTATAAGTGGTAATTAGAAGTTAGTCACAGTTTCAAAAGTAATCGAAATTTAGCCATTTTTCATGTAAAGATAAATCTGAACGAAAACACTGTTCAAAAATCTGAAAAATATTCCAGCATAATATAATAGAGTTCCAGTGTAATATATTGGAGTTCCAGCATAATATACTAGTCCAGCATAATGTGCTGGAAGTTAGTAGTACATAAATAAATAGGACATGGTGGAACTCAAGTCAGTCATATTTATTCATCTGCATGTCAAATAACAACCTCAAAAGAAAAAACGAAAAAGGTTTTAAGCTTCCAAATTGAGCGGAAAACCATTCATTTTGAAACAAAGCTTTGTTGGCAGAGAATACAATTTACTATTTTCCTCATTCATCAATCCATATTTTATTTCTTCTTTTTAGTTTCCTCATGTTCCATTTTACTCAAACCTCCATAAATTTTGGTGGCTGAATCTCAAGACAGGGTTGTAGCCAGGGTTGTTCCCTGCCCTGGCACATGACAAGAAAAAAAAGGGGTTCAAGAAAAAACTCAAGGAAAACAAGAAGAAAAGAGAAAAACATTTTTTTCTCATAATAATGTGCAAATACTGATTGCAAAATTTTGGTGATTAAGGTGGTAAATTTTTTTTTTTTTTTTCCGAAACATCAATCTCTGGAAATCCAGAAATGGCAGATTTAGAACCACCTATTGATACTGAAAAATTAAATGAAAAAATTCTGTGTTATGCACAGACCATATACAGGTTAAATGGTGTTTGGGAAGGACCAGATCCTTTGACACCAATTATTCCTCTTTTCTTCGTTCAGATTTCCTTAGCTATCTTGATCACCCGTCTTGTCATGTTTGCCCTTAAAATCACAAGGCAACCTCCTTTTGTTGCTGAAATTATAGTAAGTATACATTAATTTCTTCCTCCCACACTTCTTGAAATTATCTTATTCTTTGCCCAGTGCATGAAACATTTTCTAGTTCATTTAGGGTAGTGTGTTTGGTACGACGCACGTAACGTGTACGTATTTGAAAATTTCATTATTTAGAAAAAAAATTTTCGCGGGAAATTTATTCTTTGGTATTTGATTACATGGACAGCATTGGGAAAGTGACTCCCCATTGTAGTTATGGATTGAAACTAGTTTCTCTACAACTATTCGAACTTTTTAACTTCATATTACTTGTCCTGACTAATATTTCGACATTACTATTAATTACCTTTAGTACTCAAGTTTCATAATAACACTTTTGATTTGCTTATGTTACTATAAATGAATTCCATCATACGAAACACATTCTTAGGCCGTGGAATTTGCGATAGGCGGACAATATTTGAACTATGGAATATATTGATATAAACTGAATTAAACAACATTTAAGCTCCTCCGATAGCAAGATGTTTGCAAAGGTAAATCGTGTGTTCATTTGTTATTCAATTAGAGCTGTTTAAAAGAAGCTTTTGCCTAAGGATTGCATTACGCTTTAGGAGGAATGTGTTGATAGAAGACTGTAAATATCTCAAGGTTAATATTAGAAACTTTTTCTTTTTCTTTTAATAACAGTGATGTCCAGGTTAATTTGACTGCACTTTGGCAATTCACTAGTACGTGCTACCTTCCACTAGCATAGGAAAGATACCTTTCTTTGCTTCCTGGCCAAGATCAAGCCTAGTATTTGTTCTTATCAGTTCAATATTATTCATAGTATGAATTTGTACACAATTTAGCATCTTTCATAACATTTAGCTCATTACAATCTATTATAGTTGTTCACGATTAATAGAATCTTGGTTGTCTATTTTGTTGTGCATTCTAGCACTTAATGGTTACAAATAAACTTAAGTTTCCTTTACTTGTTTACATAAATCAATGTGAATGATGAAATCATTTTGACCTAAGTTGCTCCGACATGGCAGTTTAGGTGTCGCACCCGTGTCGACACGACACTAGTACGGGTGTGAGTATTGGATCTATACCGGATCCAGGCACCCGTATCTGTATTTTTAAATCTAAGAATTTACATCTTGAAGGATCCGACCTCTAGATCCGCACCCGTGTCGCACGCACACACCTGTGTCCTGAGTAACTTAGATTTTGACAATCCTATTTGAGCTACATGAACTACTCTATACCTTTCTTGTACTATTCTGCAGTATAACTTTGATTTGGACCTGTATAGAAAAAAAGTTTAAGGAACAAAGCAATGATTTTTTTTTGTAGAGTGGCATACTTTTGGGTCCTTCAGCACTTGGACAGATAGTAAAGTACAGGAGGCAGCTTTTCCCAAACTACAACTTCCATGTGATTGAGACAATGGCTCATGTAGCCCTTGTGTTCTATGGGTTTCTGGTGGGATTACAGATGGATATAAAATCAGTTCTTCGAATCGGAATAAAGGCTAGGAATGTGGCTGTTATAGGGATCATTATCCCTTTTGTCATGGGCACAATATTGTTTTTCTCACTCTATCGCGAAGAAGATGCTAGAGGTTTTATTTTCTATGGTGGTGCTCTCACTGTTACAGGGTTCTCTGTCTTGGCTAAGATACTTGACAAACAGAAGATCCTCCAAACTGACATTGGGAAAATGGCCATGTCTTCAGCTGTAATCAATGATATTGGTGCATGGTTTATTTTGGCACTAGGTTATGTAGTCACAGGGAGTACAACTAACATCCATTGGGCTGTAATTTGCACGATGGCCTACGCCTTGTTCTGTGTCTTTTATCTCCGTCGTGCCATTGGCTGGATCATCCGAAAAATGCCAGAAGGACAAGGATATAGTGAGTTCTTTGTATGCTCAATTCTTGCTGGGATGGCGATTTCGGGAGTTATAACGGATGCTTTGGGCACACACCCTATAATTGGTGCTTTTCTGTTTGGACTGAGTGTACCTAACCAAATGCTTCAAGCAGCAATATTGGATAAGCTTGATGACTTTGTGATGGGCTTTCTTATGCCAACTTTCTTTGTTGTTTGTGGACTCAGAACCAATTTCAAAGCCATGGGTAGTATTTATGAAATTGTTGGCTACATAATTCTATTTGTTTCAGCCAAAATCTTGAGCACATTTGCTGCTACTTTCTTCTCTGACATGTCTATTAAGGAGGCCTCGGCTGTTGGAATACTTAGCAATACCAAAAGTCTCATGGCCTTGATCATTATTGAAGCTGGTCAGGCACAACAGGTAAGTTTTTCCCTCCCACCCCTCATTTTTCTTTACTGGAAATGGATTTTTAGGCTAACCATCATGTTTAAAAATCTTGATCAGATTTTGAACACCCAATTATACTCTCTTATGGTGACCGGCATTTTGGTGATGACGGTGATTGTCACGCCTATCACTATGCTCTACCGTCCCTCGCAGGAATTGGAGCCCCATAAACGAAGGACTATACAGAAAGCAAAAATGGAGGAGGAGCTTAGGGTGCTCGCATGCATCCATGCCGCGCACGACATCCCTTCTGTCATCAACCTTCTTGGCTCGTCGAATTCTACACCAGCAGCCCCAATAACTGTCTTTGCTCTCCAAGTAGTAGAACTAGTCGGGCGTGCATCATCAATGCTAGAAGTCCACACCTCAGGCAAACGAGGCTCGAGAAGTCTTGGCCACGAGGAGGCACAAACGAGACAGATAATCGCTGCTTTTGACAACTATGAGCTACGATCGGATGGTGTGATGGTTCAAGTACTTACAGCAAGGTGTGCTTTGTCCACTATGGATGAAGATATATGCAACATTGCCAAAGACAAGCGTGCAGCTTTCATCATACTCCCTTTCCACAAACAACAAAGTCTCGCTGGTGAAATGGAGGACGTCAACCCTGAAATTCGGGCTGTCAACGAGGGTGTGCTTGCTAATGCCCCTTGTTCTGTGGGAATCCTCATCGATCGTGGCCTTTCTGAGACAAGTGATTACGCAAAAAATATCGTTGTCCTTTACTTCGGAGGTCCTGATGATAGGGAAGCTCTGGCTTACGCGTTGAGAATGGTTGATCGTCCAGATACACGCCTAACTGTGGTTAAGTTTATACCAGGAGAAGGTGCTACAGATATAGAACCAATGGAATTTGCTGAAGAAAGTCATGTAAACGTCCACATTGACAAAGAGAGCGAAAAGTTGCTAGATGAAGAGTTCTTGAACAGGTTCAAGATCAGCACAGCCAATGACAAATCAGTAAAATACATAGAATTGTTGCTGAATGATGTAGAAGAAGCTGTCAAGGCAATAAAACTAATGGACCAGCATAAATATGATCTCTACATCGTAGGAAAAGGTCAAGGCATAGTGTCACCTCTAACGGCTGGTCTAGTCGATTGGTGTGACTGCCCCGAGCTCGGGGCTATTGGTGATCTTTTAGTCACATCCGAATTTGATTCCACATTCTCTGTGCTGGTGATGCAGCAGTATGTTAAGCCAATTGGAGATGGTTCAGTTAATTCTTATGGATCAATGAGTGAGCGGATAGGACTCAGGATGGACATGGACATGGACATGCAGCGCGCAGATAGTGAAGCTGGGGACGTGTTTTCCAGTTTTAGGAGGCGGCCAGAACATATGCCACGAGTCTAAAATGCAAAGTCTTCGCTTAGGCTGATGACAAAATGGGGTGGAATCGGAGTTGATTGACAAAATGAGGCTTGCTTTGTAATTGTGGTAACAATGTAACTTTGAAAATTTTAAAACTTGAATCTCTGGCATTTTATGCCAATGTAAAATGTTTGAGGCAAAGTGAACCATAGTGAAAGACAGCAATTGATTCCAGGTAGGAGCTTTACTCCTTGAATTTTCTTTATTTAACCAACTATATACTTCATTCCAAACTTGTTAGCGTCGATTATATGAATCATTTTTATTCATCCTCAATAATAAATAATTTGTCGTCTAAGGAAAATTAAGTGCTCTCTAAAACTAGAATTCTCTAAATCTCATACTTATTGGTGCACGAACATGCAACTGTCCAACCGGAGTAACGGTAGACTTGATATGTGCAGAAACACTAACTAGTGTTAATCGTATCCATATCTATATATCATATGTGCGGTTTTCTGTTTTTAGCTAAATTCTCGTTGAAGTGAGAAGTTTTAGGTCTTTTGAGACAACTTTTCTACGTTGCAGTGTCTTCTATTTGTTAATACAGACCTGACACTTTCATCTTTGGCTAAGCAATTAATTCATTGCTCAGCTAAACTATGACAATTAAGTCATGATTAAGCTAAGCAAAAGGATCCTGGATAGATTAGATATAATGTGTATCTGTAATATGTACTGAAGTGTAATAGTTTGACATCAACTTAGAATTAATTGGGTTATTGATCATCTGCACCTCATTAAGGTTGCTTTATCTAAATAAATATTGTTAACTAGTTGATTATAAAAATTGAGAGATATTTACCCAAACTTACTTTCAATAGAAGTCGCTTGGTGCATTAGGAGTGACCTCTGTGGTTTGAAAAGTAAATCTATGGTCAAATCAAACATTGATCATAGGTAACTCAACGCGGATTCAAAATTTGAATTTTATGAATTTACAATATACTAGTCATTTTGAGTTACTGAGTTCGAAATATAATATATGTACTCCCTTCGTCTCGTATTATCAGTCGTGGTTACTAAAAATAGTTGTCTCAAATTATTTGTCATTTTAGAAGTTCAAGACAAAATTAATTATTTTTTTCCTTTTTTACCTTTTATAATAATTATCCTTGAAGACTACAAACAACTCGATTATGGATAACTTTGTTCAAATATCAATAAATCAACCTTGTTTTCTTAAACACTTTATCATGCAATCAATAAACACTGGAATCCTAACAACTTCTACCATCTAACACATAAATTGAAAAAATAATCAATGAAAAAGATTAAATATTAAAATATAAATAATGGTAAAGTAGTCAAAATTCCATCCTAATTACTTTTTCTTAAAGGACGTGTACAAGAGAATCATGACATATAATATAAGACGGAGGGAGTACATATTTAATAGACTCTTAACATATACTTACTTATATAAGATCTAAGTCAAAACTATTTTATTAGATCGAACTTGTAACTTTAATTGTATATCCATCCCTGCAAGTCATCTTCATTACTTAAACATGAACACCAAAAGGAGTATGTTTAAGGAAGAATTTATATTTGAAGTATTATAAAATAGAAATATAAAAAGTCACATTTTAAATATAACTAGTATTAAAACTCGCGCGATGCGCGGACAACATTAGAAAAATATTAATTATGTCCAACGATGGTCTGACTTTATTTAGCATATTAGATCATGTCTTTTAACAAAATTGAGAATTTTATATCTTAATGCAGTGTGCCCAAAAACAAAATAAGGAATTTAAAGAAAACTAATTACATAGTCGTTAATTAACTTTTGTATTTCTTATTTTAATTTATTTACATTTTCGGATATTTCGTACTATTACATTGATATAAAAGTTTCTATTAATGGCTTAGTGTCCTTGTCCATTACCGTTTTATATATCATCGATATATATTTTTCCTTCTCCTAATTATTTAATTTTATTATATTGTTAATAGTTTTTTAAATATATAAATATATCAATAATAATTTTGTATTTCATTTCTTTATTTTATTTTTAAAGTTAAAATCCTAGTATTTTCTCTATCCCCCGTTTATATTGGTTTTCCTCATTTACTTTTTTATCTAGTGTTTTAATAATTTTTTATTTTGTATTACGTCTATTAATGAAATATTTTTTCTTCTATTTTATTTTAATTATTAAAAAATTCTATGTGAGAAATTTCATTATATATCTAAAATTTTACTATGTTGCTGAGAAAATTTATTATTCAATATTTTTATTTATGACTTTACTTATTGAGATTCGAGTTATGTAATATTATCCATTGTATGTCGTCGCCTATCACAAATAAAAATTAATTACTTATCTCAAACTAAATAAGTCATATTCTTTCAACCTTTTTAATCATTTTAGTTCGTTGTTGCATTATACAATACTTAGTCTAATTATTAAATTTAATTTGTTTTCACACTCTTATTTTACAGCTAGAAATTCATTTATTATGTAAAATTCAATCGGTTGAGAAGGTAAAAAAAAAAAAAAAGAAGATAAAAAGTAGAAGAAAATTAGGTTTAGCTATGACTTAACAACGCAAAATAATTTTTATTTAAAAGTAATTTGACCTTTCTTTTTGTATGTGTACAATAATTTTGTAATTGTTGAAGTACTACTATTTAAATAATAAAAAAATAGTAAAAAAAAATATTCTGAATAATTTACTTCTAGTATACTAAATAAATAACAGCTTCTGTTTTTTGCAAAAGCAAAAAAATTACATAAAAAGGTTTGAAGATAAGCAAATAAGAATTAAGTCATAGTAAAGACGAATTACAAACTCAATTCAACATCTTTTCTACATATACATACTATTTCAAATCATGTTCTTTTGATGCATACGCTAATGAGAAAATGACGCAGGAGTCAACCAATACCCTCTTATATTACAAAGAAACTCTCTTTTTTAATCATCCCATTCTCGGTCCTTGGTGCTCTATTTTAAAGAACAATGCATAACATGGGTCCAACAGTTGAGATAATTATCACACAAAGATTGTGGGTATCCTCTAAAATTTAACAGTTGTAGCTATTACCATTTATTTGCATATATTCGAAAGAGTATTTTCTATGTTCTTTAATCAAACGGAAGTGTCACGACCCGGAATTCCCACCTTCGGGATCGTGATGGCGCCTAACATTACACTTGCTAGGCAAGCCAACCTTAGAGAATCTTCAAAATCAATTTTAATCAAGTCAAATAAGTAAAACCAATTAAACCGAAATGAAACTAAAACGGGGTACGAAATGACATAAAAACCAATAATATCTAAATACAACCCGGATCTGGAGTCACAAGTTCACGAGCTTCTAGAGTCTCTACAAATAGGGTTTGAAATAAATACAATTGTCTTGAATGAAAAGAACAGTAAATAGGGGAAATGGAAGGAGACTTCAAGGTATGCGGATGCCATCAGATCTACCTCGAGTCTTCGAATGCCAATCCGAGCTGATACGCCTCACGGACAGCTGGGACCAGTACCAAAATCTGTACAAGAAGTGCAGACTGTAGTATGAGTACAACTGACCCAATGTACTCCGTAAGTATCGAGCCTGGCCTCGACGAGGTAGTGACGAGGCTATGGCAAAACACCCACGTAAATAAACCTGTACAGACAAAAATCTACGTACAACATAACAGCAAATACAGAATTAGCAAGTACTATTGGGAGGGGACATGTGAAAGGGGTACAAGATACGGTAACTATAATAGGGAATGATAATAAGAAACAGTCCATAAACCCTTAACCAACAAAATGAACGAACATAATGAGTAAAACTGCACAGCATCACCGTTCGTGCTTTTACTCTCAGCCTCATCATGAAACAGTAATAATGGCACGGCATCACCTTTCGTGCTTTTACTCTCAATATCACCATAAAATGATAAATATGGCACGGCATCACCCTTCTTGCTTTTACTCTCAATTTCATCATGAAAACAATAGATACGGCACGGCATCACCCTTCGTGCTTTTAACTCTCAGATACGGCACGACATTACCCTTCGTGCTTTAACACTCTCCCTTACCATGTAACAATGAATGTATAACAATAGGGAGATAGAATAAGCAATATTAAGTCTTACGTCAATAATGGTTCCACAATATCAATCTCAACTTCAGAAAAAATACTCAATTATCATAGATAGCTCATAATTACGGAAAGAAAGATAAATTTATCAATTAACTAATCTAAGCATGGATATCATGATCAAAGAAAGAGATAAATTACAAAAAACAAGGACCACCCGCATGCTTTAACCCAACAACAACGCATAAGTACTCGTCACCTCACATGTACGTTGTACCCAACATTTAGACATGTAACAATTAGACAAACAAGTCCTAATCCCTCAAGTCAAGGTTAACCATGACACTTACCTCGCTCCAAACACCAACTCAAAGCTCAACCACGGCTTTGCCTTTCGAACAAACCTCTGAACCAACCAAATCTAGTAAATTATCAACCAAACGATTCAAAATAAGCCTTAGGAACTACCAAGGAATGAAAAAGGTTCAATTTAGGTCATTATTGAAAAAGTCAACAAAAGTCAACTCCCGGGCCCCCTTGGTCCAAACTCGAATTTCGAACCAAAACACGATTACTCATTCACCACCGAGCCCGGTTATAAAATTTATTTTGAAATTCGACCTCAATTTGAGGTCTACATTTTAATTTTACAAAAATTTCTAATTCTACCCAAACCCCCCATTTCCACCATGAAAATCCTAGGTTTTACGTTGAAATCTTATGAAATGTAATGGAAGATTGAAAGAAAATAGGTTAGAATCACTTACTAATGAATTGGGAAAGAAGGGCTCTTGGGAAAATCGACTCTAGGGTTCTCTAGGTTTGAAAATTTGAAAAAATGAGAAAATTCCAGTCTAACTCAGCTTTTGACCAGGCACAAATGTCGCAATTGCGATCTGGGATTCGCAATTATGAACCCGCAAATACGAATAAACCATCGCAAATGCGAAGTCTTCACATTCCTGCCGCTTTCGCAAATGCGAACAATATGTCCGCAAATGCGAAACTAAGGGGATTGCAAATGCGACCCCAGATCTCACAAATGCAAAAGTTCCACCCTCAGCCTCTACTCGCAAATGCGATGTATTCTTTGCAAATGCGACGCTCGCACTTGCCAGCCAGACCTCACAATTGCGAAGTATGCAGCAAACACCAAAAACACAATGCATCAGCTATGAATTTTGAGCCCATTCCACTCTGTAGTCTATTCGAAACTAGGGGTGTATTGTGGTCCCGGCCCGCGGGCCAAACGGGCCGGTTCAAATGGGCCGGTCCCTAGTGGTGCAAAGCCCACCGCGGGCCGGTTCGGACCAAGAAGCCCGCGAGCCGGGACCGTTTAGTCTGGGACCGTCAGGCGGGCCTGGGCCGGGCCCAACGGCTATAATTTTTAAATTTTTTTTTTTTAAATAGCCAACAGTCAGATTTTTAAAATCTAGCCGTTGGCCTTTAATTTTTGGCTGTTTAAAATCTAGTTCAACCGGGAATTAACACTGTTACCGGTGGCATTTTATGTTACGATCCAAATAAAGATCGTGAAGAATTAGCAAAAATGGTAACTGTTATGTGCTTACCCTATAGTTTTCCTTCTAACCCTCATTTTGTGCATTATATTAGAAGAGTTTATAATCCTACTTATAAAGGACGGCCTCGCGCAACCGTAAAGAGCGATATTTATAAATATAAACATGAATATGAACAATAGTTGCGCTATTTTTTACTCATATAGATTGTCGCATTGCTATTACTACTGATATTGGTAGAAGTGCTAATGACTGTGATTATCTAACCGTTACAAGTCATTGGATAGATGAGGAGTGGATAATGCAAAAGCGCATTATTGCTTATAGAATAATTAATTCACGCCACACAGGTAAGTTTATTGCTAACACAGTTGTAGATATTTGTAGATATTTTTGCATTAGAGATAAAATAATGTCTGTTTCAATGGATAATGCTTCTAGTAACACTAATGCTATAGGCTTGCTTACAAGTACATTAAATCCCGCATTTAGTAATATTTTTCATGTTAGATGTGTTTGTCATATTTACCATTTAATTATCGGTGATGGTATGAAAGTGTTAAATGTAGAAATTGAAAAGGTTAAAATAGCTCTTAATTGGCTTTTTTATTCAAACCGTAGAAGTAGACTTAGAGAATATTTTAAAAAATGTGATGAATTTGGCCTTAGAGAAAGAAAGGTTCCTAAACCTTGTCCGACTAGATGGAATTACATGTATGAAAGTCTAGTTGTTGCCTATGAATATAGAAACCCAATAAGCGCAACCTATAATGCTCGTGTAGGTGATGATGATGATGGTGATGACGAGCAACTTACTAATCAAGACTGGACTAATGTTAAAATGCTTGTAGACTTTTTAGAACAATTTCATGTTGCAACAAATAAATTATCTGGGCAATACTATCCTGCTATTTCTAATTGTTTAGTTTATATTGCAGCACTTGCAGATTTATTTACTTAATTTTCAGAGGGTGGGGTAATTTATGAACATGCTATTAATTCTATGAAAGCTAAGTTTAAAAAATATTTTTTCCCTATCCCCCTATTTTTGGTGTTGTTGCAGTGTTAAATCCTACAATAAAATTAGGAGGTCCACACTTTTGGTATTCAAAAATTTATAACTCTTTATCACTTTCACCTGAGAAATTTGCTACACTTGGAGATGCAAAAGCCTCAATTAAAATAAATGCACAAACAATTTATAATGCTTATCAACTTGCCTTAGATCATGCTAGACCAAATATTCCAACTCCTACTTCGTCTACTTCACAATCATCTAAAAGAACTGCAGGCCTAAAAGCCCTCAGTGCTTGGACGGAGTTCAGGGGTTCTCAAGGTGATAATATTAGTAATAGTTCACAACTAAATGAGCTTTAAGTTTATTTGTCGCAGGGACTTGAATCAGAGAATCCCGACGGCTCCTTCAATGTTTTAGGATGGTGGAAGGACAAACAAAAACACTATCCGGTTCTTTCAAGGATGGATCGAGATATTTTAAGCGTTCAACCTTCAACAGTGGAATCGGAGAGCGCTTTCAGTCAAGCGAGACTTCAAATTGGTGATCATAGAGCGTCTATGAGGGAGAGCTTGGAAAAATCAATACTCTTCAGAGATTGGATCCGTTCGGAAATAAGAAATTTTGGACTTGCAGAATCACAACCGGAGATAGACGAAGCTTATGAAGAAATGCTAGCGGAACTTGCGCAGGATGCTGCTTCGCCCGGAAGCGGTGATGAACAAGCTTCTTTTCCATCACCACCAACGGAAATTCCTCCGGACCTTGAAGGATTTATGAGATTTGTTAGAGATAATACATAGACTAATATGTAACTTGTATTTTGGCACATCTTCCTTAGTTTTTTTTCCTTTTAATAGTGGTATTAGTACCTTGTTGTACTCATTCCATTGGGGGGAGGAAGACTAAGAAAGACATTGTCATTTTTTGTTAATGTCGTAATAATAAAAATTATAAGACATTCCCTTGAATATTTC